>JAVJGI010000050.1:111050929-111110992 GCA_035590275.1 Ibycter americanus | reverse complement strand
ACATTATCCACATCAGCCAACCCACCACCCCAGAAGCAAGCCCACAACTGTATATAATCAATGTTAATTAACCCTCTGCACGAGAGCAGGGACTGTTCAGCTTGGAGAAGAAAAGGCTCAGGGAGGATCTCATCAATGTGTTTAAATACATGAAGGGAGGGTGCAAGGAAGATGGAGCTAGGCTTTTCTTGTTCTTGTCTTGTGGTAGGACAAGAAACAATGAGCACCCACTGAAATACAGGACATTCACTGAGTTTCTACTAAAACAAAAGAAAAACCTTTTTACTCTAATAAGTGTGGTCAATACTGGAACAGGTCTCCCAGAGAGGCTGAGGAGATTGTTGGAGATACTCAAAACCTGGCTGGACACAGTCCTGCATATCCTGCTGTGGCTGTCACTGCTCTGAGCAGTAGGTTGGTCTAGATGATCAAGAAGTACCTTCCTGCCTTAGAGATTCTGATTAAACCATCAGTGTTGGAGTGATTGCATCTGTGTGAGCAGCTGGCTGCAGTTCAGTCACGTTGCATCTCTCTGGCAGCAAATCTAATGGAAAGCTTTAGGGGGAAGATTTTGTTAAAGTGTGTTATATGCAGATGTGCCCATACATGCAAATATGTAGTGGGTGGGTATTGCATGTATAATTTGGCTGAGTGCCTGGAGTTCTGCGTTTTTAGCTGGAGTAATTTATCTGTGTAATAGTGATGTGCCTGCACAGCTGCGCTGCCATGCACTTTCATATGTCTTGGTGTGTTGTACTAGAAGGTGTTAATGAAGGTGCCTAACAGCCCTCTCCTGCTATTCCCTGGAAGCCTATGCTTACTAACTTTGAACATCTAGTGCTAATGAAATACAGCATTTTCAGCTGTATTTTTATGTATTGTCATGTAAAACTTTTGTTAAAGAGGAGGTGCAAAAAACAGTTTTACAGAAAATGGTTTCATTCAGCATCCTGAAAAAGTCTTGATTAAAACTGAATAATGATAGATAAGTAAAATTTTTACTTTTGTGTGATAAACATGTGTATTGAATTATTACATCAGTATGGATTTTGCACAGGCATTTTTTCCAGAGATTCTAAAAATCACTTCAGTGATAATGAAAAATAGATTCTTGGAGGAATGCTGCGACTGGCGGGTAGAAAATGAAGAATGTCCTAAATACCAGGGCAACAGATTTCTTTGTATGCATTAGTAGTAGAAGCAGAAAGCTTGTTGCTCAGACCGCTGGTTCATCTTGACATAAGATAAATGCTCCACAATCCTGTTAATTCACATTTCTGTGGTTTAGAGATAAGAAAATTAATTTTTGAGAGTTCGGTGATGGAATCAAGATCAAATTTACCATAGCCTATGAACTGTGGTTCAATTTGGCCTTGTCAAAATATTTCATCAGTATATAGTTAAGGAAATGGAAAACTCAGAGGTTTCAGACCTTTACAATCAAACAAGGACAAAAGTTTGACTCTTCTTCACCCAGTGCTTTCCTCTGACAAGCAAACAAAAGTTGCTGTGTGGTGGGACTAGAAGTAGCAGGGGATGTATCTGAGCCTGGGGGGAGGAATATGTATGGTACAAATGCTATGGAATGTAACAGTTGGGAAAGGCAGTGGTGGTGAAGCGTTTTATGGGCACTGACGAATTTGTCATTGATAGGCTAGTGGTTTGCTGAGTTTTTCTTTTGATCTATGATCTAGGGAAAAGTGGCTGAAATCAAGCTGTGTATCAGAGGCGTGACACCCTCTGCTTTAAAAAGCATCAGATTCATAGCCTGGAGTCTTACCGCTCTTAAGGGATGCCATCTTTCACAGTAATGCATGCAGACAGGGAGCACTCTTGAGACAGTAACTGCATCTGTCCTTACTCCAGCAGAGGAAATGTTTCTCCTTGAGAAATTCCAGGAAAAAAGATGCAGCAGACGAGAGTAGAGAAAACTTCTTTTCCCCCTAAGGTGTTAGAAGTGTGCAATGGGTTGAATACATACTGTGTGTCTAAAAAAGAAACAAATGAAAAATCCCAAACCCTAAACTTTCCTTTTGATTGCTTATGTATCTTGGTGATCAAGACGTTTTAGCACAACTGGGACAAAACACTGCTGGAAGGGTCTGCAGGGTTTTTCTTGAATGGCCACAGATTTGTCATATGTACATTCAGAAATGTAAATCCTACCTGGTTCCTTCTGAAATTAGATCTGGTTTATGCTTTTCAGGGAGACCCATGACTCTTGTGGGACTCCTTAGACTCCACTGAACCTTTACTATGATCTTTATTGTACACTGAAACAATGTGGCCAAAAGATTACGGGAGATTAATGTGAAAAATGTCCACAAGCTGATGGAGAATCAAATTATACACACCGAAGCTGAAGAACAAATCTGTTTGTTAAAATGTGTTGATTTGCATGAAACATTGTGATTTCTAAGAAAATTTACAGAGCAATCTCTTTTTATTCTGTTCTGTATAATATCTTCTCATTTTTATTCAAGTCTTGAAAATTTGGAAGAAAAGAGATGTGCTGAAAAATGGTATGACAAGGCAATTCCCTTGACAGTGAATGTAGGAATTGACTTGGTACACAGGGGCCAAGCCATTTAAAAAATATTTAAATATTTTTTAAATGTCTTCTTTTTGTCTTTCTCCTTTTTGAGGTGAAGAAGATAAAGAACTCTATTTAAATATTTATGCAGAACAGACAGATAAAAAGTAATATAGCCAACTTGTACAAAAGAAAAGAAAATAAAATACAAGTCATGTGCTTTTTTTTTTTTTTAAAAAAAAGGGAAACTAAAGATACTTGAAGCATGATTTGGACATTTGATCAAATAAGGAGATTTAGATGCCTTCTGCTTCTGCTGAAACTCTGTTTGTAAAGCAGATAATCAGTTTGCATATACCACTTGGAAAACTTTAATTAGACTCATCAAACGAGGCAGACTATGGTATGCTTGCTCTGGCTGAGAGGTGCATTGTTTAATGAGTACACCTAGTGATTTCAAGGGAGTTGTGGGATCAAGCTGTATTGCAAAGTAATGCTTTTTCATATAGAAGTAATACAATTTCAAAATAGTAATTTACAGTTTTATGCTCAGAGAACATGAAGGAAATGAGAAAAAAAATGAAGAAAACTGTTAATGCTGGAGAAGAGTCATGGTGCTGAGGTAAACCAGGATTAAGGAGAGAAGTGTGATGCAGAACTTTCATCTCAGGATATTGGTGGTTACAATTACTTTGTTGCTACTTAAAAACAAAAACAAGCCCTAAACGAGGTTGGAAATAAAAGCAGAATTAAATTGGAATGCTTTGTGTTCATGAGGAATCAAGGAATGGAGAAACAGGAACTTTAATTCTGCTGTTGAAATTCAGTAACTTCTCAGAAACGTAATTCTAGCTTTCCACAGTCCTGTGGTGTCCAGTGGGGTGTGGCAGCTGACCAAGGAGCAGCGGTTGCTCACTGCTGTGAGGTGAGATGTGTTACGTAGGCTTTCATGCTTTTGGACGGCTAGTGCCACTATGAAGTTATGTTGCCTTGGTTTGTTCCCTGGTCATGGTTTGTAATTGTCACAGTGATGGGAATAAATGTTGTATTTCCCTTCCTTTCCACAGGGTATATACCTGTGTTCCTTGCTGCCTTCTCTGTTAAATTTTCCCTCGTTATGTTCCTAGGGCACTCCTCTGGTTCCCTCCCATCAGCTGTGCTCCCAGAGTGCTGCGCTACGAGAGGCGCCGTGAGTCAGAGGCCGCGCTGGGCACCGAGAGTCCCTCTGAAGCCGCTGCTGCTTGCTGTACTCCCAGCTCCCTGTGTCTCAGGTTGTTAAGCCCATTTTTTGTTTACCTTCCAGTCCGTGTGACCATGAAGTAGGACTGTAATTGCTCCCCTAGTTCTGTATTGATTTGTGCTTTGAGTTTCTACTGATTTGTATAAAAAGTAACAAAGTCTTGCATACCTATTTCATCGCTAATAGTACATGTGAGAGGCCATAAAACCTGCACAGCATAAGTGAACATAAATATTGAGCCATAAATGCAGTGGTCATCTGCTGAACAAGTAGTGCAAAGTCCTGACTTTCCAAATAGCATTTTCTTGGTTCACTGGATCAAAAACAATTTTGACTATGTGAACCATTTTGTTAAGACACAAGCTAATGGAAATACTGCAAATGAAGTATTGTTAGGTCCATCTGAGACACGTAAGAATAATCTCTGGTGAGCTGAATTTAATGGGCTGAAGGGGTGAAGATTGAGAAAGGTATTTAATATGTTTTTAGAGGAAGGAAGAAAACAGAAAAGGAACGGTGATACTGAGAGAAGAATATGCTTTAGAGGAAGGAAGAAAACAGAAAAGGAACGATGATACTAAGAGAAAAGGATGATTCATAGATGTGATTTGCTTACAGACATGGAAGAGGAATCCTCCCTGGATCAGTCTGCTGCCTAAAGAACCAGTGAGTAGTCGCTAAAATGGCCTTCACAAATGATGCTCATTTGTTGGTATTGTGATGACAGCTTCAGCAGGGAGGCCAGTGGATTCTGAAGACTAGCGCAGCCCCGCATGTACGTGTCTCTAGGTGTCTGCTTAGGAAGGCAGTCAGAACATGTAAGATGGTTCTGACAGGGGTACAGCCAGAGAAGGTTTTAGCTCCTTGAGGATAGTGACTTTGCACCTGGCTCTGCAATAAATCCCATTAGAATCTGTTTTCATTAGAAATGTGAATAAAAGGGACATTCTTAGGAATGGCAATAGAGACTTCTAAGAATGAACTGCAGAGATTTTAAAAGAGGACAGCACTGCTGAAAGGTAACTGTAAATCCCCAGATTTTGTTATTGGTTTGGGTTTCCTGTTGCAAATCTCGTATGAGTGTCTAACACATCTTCAACTGCAAGAGGATACTCCCGTTGTGAGTGCTCCTGAGAAGGTGTGCTTGTTAATACCACTCCCAAGAAACCCCTGTTTCTGACCTGTGTAAACTGTTGTCTCTGCAGACTACTTGCAGCATCCCTGTGAGAGCTGTGAGGGTGAATGACATGGCCTGTGGAAGTGGCTTATGATGGAAAACTGGTAGTAGTGGTCACCAGAAAGGAAAAGGAGCTGAATATTCTGGCCAAGCCAAACTCTTACAACCCCTTCACTATTCTTGTCAGAATCCAGATATGCATGTGAGAGAGGAGAGCTGGGGATGGAAGACAAAAATGCCTTCCCGTAAGCACCATTCCCATGGCTGTCCAGACAAAGAGACTGGAGGACCTTCCTGCTTCCTTTTCCCACCCCCCCAGGTATGTCCCATCAAAAAATGAGGTCATGCTCCTCCATCCTGCCCAGCTGGACCTTTTTTCGTCCTA
The DNA here is from genome assembly GCA_035590275.1 of Ibycter americanus. Taxonomy (NCBI): domain Eukaryota; kingdom Metazoa; phylum Chordata; class Aves; order Falconiformes; family Falconidae; genus Ibycter; species Ibycter americanus. The sequence goes on along the minus strand of JAVJGI010000050.1, from coordinate 111,105,657 downwards.
ATTCCTTCTCTGGCCTGCAAGCTAAAAGCATTGCTATCTTTGGGGCGAGTCTGTTCCTGAGGCTCTGAATCCTCATATGATACTGGCAGGCAGCAGTGGTGCAGGTAAGGTTTGGGCTAAAGCTTGGTGTTTTGTACAAACTTCTCATTTGTTTGTATGAAGAAGTGCTGAGAGGGTGCCTAGAGCATGGTGAGTGCCACAGTGACATTAAGAGACCCATCACAGGCCCTCATTTGTCCAAGGGCAGTGTTATGAGAACAGATGTTCCCTGGGAGCAACTGCAAATAATCTGCAGGCAGCTTCATCTTCAGCTGAAGTTAGTCTTCATGAGAAAGAAATTAGTCATTTACTTTCTCTAAGGCTTTTTTCTTTGCCTGAACTGCCAAAAAACTCCTTTGCAGTAAGTTGAATACATACCAGTGCCCTAAAGGGGATTCAGTGTGCTAGTGCCCTCTTGGATGCTGAATTCAAGACGGTCCTTTACATCCAGGTGAATCAGTACATGCACCGAGTGACCCAGACCTGTTGATTTGGTATGGAGATGATCAACTGTGAATATGTGGCATTTAATGCAAGTTGCAAAACTTGTGTAGGGTCCTGGCTGGATATCTGGAGAGCCAGTAGGTACTGATGTCCACCTTGCTCTGGCCACAGTGTGATCAGGACCTATGTTAGGTCTGTTCAGAGCTATCTGTACGCCTGCATGTAAAACTGCCATCCCGTGCTCTGACTGCACTGCAGGCATGCTTTCTTAGTGTGGCTGACTCTATGGATATCATTAACGCTGCATAAATGGAGTCAAACTGAACGCTTTTTACTCTTCGGCTATCTGCTTCTAATTACTGTTTTATTCAAGCTTTAATAATAATAATAAAAAAAAGTATGCTGTCCATTCTGACCAAAACCTGATCTTTTTTCTTTAAACCTAGCTAATAAACCCACTTCTCTATTGTATGTACGTTAATGTTCTATCTGATGTCAGGTATTTTCAGCCCTCTTGTCTCCAGTGGGAGCTGAATGCAAACAGCAGACCAGGACTTCCCCCTTCTTCTGAAGACATGTAGTCATGGCACTGAGAACAGGACAGTGCTTGCAGTATTCTGTAAAGAGCAAAATACATAGAATTTCAGCTTTCCTTCTTTCTTTCTTTTTTTTTTTTTTTTATAGCTAAGCTAGTAAGTAACAAGATGAGTGAAATGGTGCAGTTAGTGCTGATCAGCAAATGCTTCTTAAAGGTCAGGAAATGTCATCTTATTCTTCTCTGTTGTCAGTCATAATGGCTGGGTTGCTGCTTGGCATGTGTGTGAGAGCAAGAGACAGGCTCAGTTTGGGGGAAAAAATCCTGAAGACTCTTGTTTTCTCCTTGAGGAGATCTCTATCATCGTCATGCATGAGTTTCAGCCAGTATTGCTGAAAGCTGGGATGGTGATAAGTGAATATTACTGAAGGCCAAAATCTTGATGCTGCAGGAAACCTTTGGCAATTATGTGGCCAAACCCTGTGACAAAGGTCTCAGGTCAGCGTTGCCTCTGTGACCGTTCCTGTACTGCAGTGCCATCAAGCCCTCATTTAAATTCAGTCTTAGATGAAAAGAGGGAGAGTTTAATTATGGCATCTTACTGCAGAGGAGCATTAATTAAGTTTTAAGTGTGTTAGGTGTAATAGGATAATTTCAGGAGAGGGCTCTGCAGAGTTGGAAGTGATGGATACGGACTCACAGGGAGTGCGGAGCAGCATCTGGGAGGGTGGGGACAGCAAAGAGCTGCTCCAGGAGTGACCAACGCTCTTAGTGGTTTTTGTTGGAGACATCACGTGTGCTGGAGCCAGCCCCCGTGGCTGGTCAGGCTGACTGTTGGCAGCCGAAAGAGCAGCACACATGGGCTTCTTTGCAAGCCTCTTGTGAAGTGTCTATTGATTTTCCCATTGTTTACATCTCATTGGTGTAAACTGTGACATGGGTTCATCATGTTTTCATACCCAGGAGTACAATTGCCAGAGGCAGTTAGTAAGACTTGCTGTGAAATAGGGGGGTTCAGGCCAGCGTGATGCTCTTTGGCTGAGACCGTTGGCAGAAGCTGAAGGGGAAAGTTTGTCCCACTGGTTGACATTATGGAGTAATCTTCCTAGAGTAGAGGTTGCCTCCTAATTCAGAGCAATTACTATTTGGCTTATTCAGTAAAATACTTTTTAAACAATTTTTTTTTTTAATCTCTCATCCGTATTTTAGCATGCCCAATGTTAAAGGCTTCTGTTTTTCTGTGAAAATGGTGTCTGTTGGGAATCCTTGGAAGATATTTAGCCTTTGTGGTATCTTCTGACAGCATCTTCCGACAGCATCTTCTGCAAGCTAATCCCATGGGAAACCTTCTGACACTCCCATAGAATATATTACTTTTTTTAGTTTGTTGGTATACCCTGATGTTTATGTTTTCAGTGAGGGTAAAGGGCTAATTTCATGGCATTTGTTCTTTTCACACATCTCTTGTCTATCCTCTCATTAATTATTCTTTGAATATTGTTAATCTTTCCAACCCTTTGTTATAGGCTTTCTGTGCTCCTGAATGTTTTATTTCCTCTTACAGGATGGATTTTCATCTGACTGCTTTTTTTGTGAGGTGGGAGTGCAACAGAAGCACTGTTTTCCAAGGCAGAGGAGTGTTTAACCTTTTCAGTAATGCTTTATGTGTTAATTACTATATTCTTTAGTGTTGGCTTACTTTTTCCCCCTTTGTTGCTCTTGCCCATTTCTATTATATTTTTACTAAGCTATTGCAGTGACCTCCTGGCCATGTCCTTTAGCAAGCATATTTACATATCGCATCAGAACAGAATGCTGGGTAAAGGAGATCCAGCCACATCATTGCAATTGGACTGCATATTTGTATAAAGCAAATTTTTAAGTATAGTATGCAATTTCTGAGCTTTGCAGTAACACTTCTAGTATCAGATCCTTATTAAGAAATTTAAAATCCAGTTATTTAACCAGACTGCACTGAACTAGAACACTCAATTTCTGACTGGAATAGGACTTTATGAATCTGCAGCACAGTGATACTAGTGGGTATTTAATTTTTCATTATTTTTTTCTTTTGCTGTTTTGTTCTTTGCTGACTCTACTTATCAAAAGCAATGAGGAAAGAGCATAAGGAGCTGAATTGTACTGCTAATTCTGTGTTATTTCCGTTTCAGTTGCTTTCCTGTCCTTTGATTTATGAGGGAGGGGAAGCATAAATGGATGACTAAGGGATTCAGCTGCATAACTCCCCTTAATTTCTATGGCTGCTATCTGATTGAACACTGCAACAGGCTTTAAACATCTCTACTGGTGCCCACAGTGTGCTGAATAAGATAGAAAATGTTGTTTGGTTCAGCTCTGAAAAGCCTACAGTCTAAGTGAGACAGTAACAAACTGATACTGTGAGAATAAATTATTGTATATATGTATTTTTTCAATGATTAACAATGCTGTTTACTCCCTTTCTATGGAACTTGTCAGAACAGTGGGTTGTACTTTGGCATATGTACAGTGGCTGAAGACTAGAGTGGGGAAGGACCTCCGTGTGTGGGAGATGGAAAAGGTCACAAGAAGATCATGACCTCATTGCTGATGTCATTACTCAGGTGCTGTCACATTGTGGTAGTGCTGTGACTACATGAGGCTGTAACTCAGGGGACTTGGGTTTCTGCCACATGCTTCCATGCATCTTAAAAGCAGTCATTTAATACTTCTGTGCCCCAGTTCTCTTTGGAGGTGTTTCTGGTTCCCTAACTCAGTGGCAAGTTTGTTAAATCCCTGTGAAATGCCCAGGTAGTAAGCCTATCAGTGACGCAAGAAGCAGTGCAAGCAAGTGGGATAGGACTCTAGGTGATGTCAATGTGTTTTAGTCGTAGAACACAAGACTTTAGTTGGGCGGCAAAACAGCCCCTTCTGCCCCTTTGAATAATTAAGGGGCAAAGCACTGGCTGTCCTGAGGCTCATTAAGACTTTCCTAGAATATAAAGAATATGGTGAAATAACAGCAAATGGCAATTGGAAAGGCAGATGGCAGATGGAAAGAAGTGGATGACTTTTCCTGTGCTGATGCTGGGAAGCCACAGTACTGCTCACATGTATAGATTGTGAACTCTTTGGGAGGGCTTTGTCCTGTAAGAAAAGCCTTGGTTCATTTTGGGTGCCACTATGCTAAACACGTGTAACCACGGTACTACACACACAGAACAGTTGAGCATTGGGCTCTTCCAGGATGCAGGAATGGAAAAACTGTCTGGGATTCTTGAGTCCAGCCCATGGATGCTCTCAGTAGCTATATCACAGGAGGCTTTGAGAAGTGTCTTATTTTCCAGCTACCAGCCGATGAGGGTGTTTGCCCCCGTGGCTCCCGCTGCAGTAACTGTTGCAGAATTACACCCTGCTGATTGAGCTGTTTAACCTTTTGAGACTAAATTTAGGAAGCTTAATACTCCACTCGTGTTCAGATGAATAACATCCCAGGTCAGGATTCTCTGTTAAGATAATCCTATTTCCAATTCAGTTTTTGAAATAACTTTAACTTTTTCTCTCTTCCCCCACCTCTCCCTCTTTCTCTCTCTCTTTATTTTAAAGTATTATACTTGTTTTAGCACCCTAGGCTGCTGCCTGCTTCCATTTTACCTTCCATTGGCTCTTTTTCTTAGTGATGGTGAGAAGGAACTATGTATTACATTAGTCCTTGCCTGTTAGTCCTGTTTGTTTACTTGCTGATGAATTATGCTGACATTTCCCCCTTGAGAAAATTGGTCCACACTACTGGAAGATGGACTGTTCACCTATGAATATTACCTGGCTTGATGTGTCCACAGGGCCAATTCTCTGCATCTGGAAAAGACAGAAATTAAATGAAATCGCAAAAGAAAGCAAGGAGGAGAAAATAGGAGAAGTAGATATATTTTGTGGCATAACATTTCTGTATCTGTTTGTGTGGCAGAGGCAAAAAAGTGAAGTTGTAAGAACTGATTTTCCAAGACCCCTACTAGAGGTTGGTTCCTTTGCCCCATGTGCATCTTTTTCCTTGCTGGGGCAAGCAGACAGAACAGATAAGCAAGCCATGGTGTTTAATTTTTCGCTTTTCCTAGTCGAGCTGTCTTTCATGGTTTCAATGAAAAGTGCAATGTAATATCTGTGTAGCCTTGTGGATTAGCTCCCTTTCATCTGTGTTGTGTAATTTGACTAAGAAAAGCTGTGGTTTTACAGCTATTAGTTACAGACTGTGTCTAAGAAATTATAGTGTCAGAAGCCATTAACCAGTATGTGGAAAAGACTGGATATTGTTGAGACCTGTTTTGCTTATTTTTTAACTATTACCAGCTGAAACACTGGTGAAAGTAGTATTTAACATTTCTTTTATTTTCTTGCTAGGCATAGGAGCTGTTTATAAATTGCCTTTAATCTCTGAGCTTTAATAAACTATGGCAAACTGGTGAGCTCATTTTTGTCTGCAAAAGAAAAAGGCCAAAAATATTGCTTTTCTGTCACGGAGACTGGGCATTTCCTAGGTTTAGATCCATATCAGAGGGTGCTGTTTGAACTCCCACATACCCGCACGTTTCTCCCTTTTCTGCTGTGCTCAGGCCACAGGTTGCAGAAGGGGGTCGAGAGCAGAAGATGGGCCCGTGGCAGCAGCCCATTGACTCCAGCAAGCTTAGTCCCTGCATCGGTGTAGCACTTAAATATGTGGTTAATTTTTAGCACCTGTAAAAGGTACCATTAACTTCTTAATGTTCATTCTCAAATAACACTCCACAGCCCTTTACATCATTTCACACTACCCAGAGCTCACCTAGTAAGTTTGCAAGCTGTGACTGTGGGATGGGCCCTGTCACCCATTTTCAGGACGAGAGCAAGGCAATTGCAGAGCTTGCCTGAACTTAGGCAAGAAACCCACGGCAAAACTAGGACTTTCTGACTTGTGCTTTTGGCTAGGTGCTGCTGCTTGTATTGTTAGCCATTTTTCACTTAGTTGAGTTGAGCTGAGTTAATGTTTATGTTTATTCTACTGTCGTACAACTAAATTCAGTCATTTGACAACTTCCATTGCAAGCCAAGTTATTGTTGTATTTCAGCTTTTGAAATTTAGCTGTTTCTGCTGTACACTTAATAACTGCTTGGAAGATGGAGAGTCTTTACATTTTGCTTGTGGAAACAGTTGCTCAGTTCGCTGGAGGGAAAATGCATCATGAAATCAGATGCTTCTAATTGCTCCTTGTTTCAGGAGTTTCTACTGAACACTGAAAATCATCCTTAATGCATGAGTAAGCCTGATGAACAGATAGATTTTAAAAACATTGACTCAAAATAAATTTCTCTTGGAAGCGGAATAATTGTTGACTAATTCTCGTGGGAGAGAGATATGAATTTCTTGCAGGCTTTTTTGAACAATAGGACTTCAAAGAGGCTCAGTGAAAAGAAAGAAAGGTGCCCTTAATCTTCTAACGTAGTATTGTTTATTCCCTTTTGCCATTAGGGCATCTGCCTCATTAGTATTAACGAGATTTCATACAGTCCTCAGGGAAACAGGTACCTTCCAAGAAATGCCTGTGAGGAAAAAATAATTGTCCCAGTGTCATAGGCTGGAGCGTATATAACCCATGAATCTTCAACTGAGTTCTGGAGGCATTTTCATTGGAAAGAAAAGGAAAACAAATGTTTTAAGGCAAAGTAATAGGTAACTTAAAAGAAGCCATTAGAGGAAATTAGTATTTTTGGGTAAGGATGGTGGGCAGGTGAAGGTGAGATTTTGCAAGGGGAAGACGGCTCTGTAATTACTGGTAGGGGGCAATGCTGGTGTGTTTCTAACTCAGTGTCCCCTCTCTGATAACGCGGCGGGTAGCACCCTGCAGCAGCCGAGGCAGCATGCCTCTCCCACGGCTGCCGGCTCCTGCCCAGGGAACACCTGAAAGTAATGGGGTTTGTAGAACCCTGTGGAGGCTGGGGATAGGGCTTTAGAAATGAAGGGAGGGCAGAGGGCTCAAAAGTTTTGCAGTATATGGATCCAGATATATAAGACTGTCATTTTGGATGGCATTCAGTAAATTGGGGTGCCTCCAGTTACACCTCTGATACACTTTGCTGGCACCCAGAAAATGCGGACTCCCCCAAATTACCAGGTGTTTGAAGATTTTTGTCATCACTGTTTTCATATAAGTTGGTGGCTGTCTGTCGAGGATAGCATGGAAGGACCAGAGATCTGGTTGTGTGCGACTGGGACAGCCTCACTGTACAGGGAGTCCTCGCTGCAAGACGGCGGGGACTTACGTGGTGTTGGGGTCTGCGGACTTCTAAGCTGGAGCTGTATGAGGCCGGGGTGGTTAGTAACCTCACCCCCTGAGTAGGGATTGAACATACCACTCTGTGCTTCCTTTTAAATAAAAATTGAAAGATAGCTAATTAAATCCTGCTTCTAATGTTGTTTGAATTATAAAACAAAAATTACTTATTTCTAGTGTGTATTTTTGATTATAATACTATATCATAAAATGGAATTTAAACAACTTTTATAGCCCAACCAATCCATTTTGCTTATTATCATGATGGGAACATACAAGCAATATAAATACATAAGTTAAACCTCACTTGAACTTTTCTCTAGCCCCACTCCCCCCCAAACACTTACTGAATCTCATTAAAAACATGAAACTAAACCTGTTGTAACCCTTTATGTTTTGTGCCAATGCCATCTGTGAGTTAGAAGATAATGAACTCTATTCCTATCAAGACTATTAAAAATATTTTTCTAATAAGCTATGGCTAACATTTATCTTGCATCTGCCTAAATAATTTCCTTTTATGTCTTAGATTTAAACCATAGTTTTTGCAATGAGAGGTCTCGGGGAGTTAGTTATGAAGACCAGCCCCAGCAGTCAGTGTGAGAGAAATCATATCTCAAAAAGCGACTGTCGTCATCCTGAGAAACATGAAGAGATGCAAGCAAACAACCAAGTAAAAAAAGCTCCAAACACTTTTCATGTTTAAAGCAGCCTTTAGAGATAGGGATATTTTTTTACCCCTTTTTTTCCATGCACAGTTAGATTTTTGGAGCTAAAATAAATTTTTAATTTCTGAAGTGCTGTTTTAGTTCTTGAGCCCGTATACGGACAAGATGATTGTCAATAGGAAATGTTTGAAGGGAGACAAATGACAAATACCCGCTGTGAAGACAGGCAGGACTGGCCTACATGGAATTTGCAGTTAAACTTCACCAATAAAAAGTCAACGTGTCTTGCTTTTGTGGCCTACGAACAAGACATTTTGCATGATTTTAGAGCTACATTATGAGGGAAAAATACCAGAGGGGTGATTAAAATGTGATCACGATAAAAATCTTCAGGTGTTTATGGTACAGTATATTTAATGAGTTTTTTTACCACAGCTGCCCCAGTGTTCTCCTGGACCAGTGGATGATGTATTTGAAGGAACTGTTTGCAGAGAAATTTATCTGAATGTACCTGCATCTCCTATAGAGCTTGCCAAACATTCAGTAACACAGATTTCTGTGAAAATGTCATTACTCAACATCAAAATAAATTGATGAAATTTAGATGTATCCTGTTTGTGCAATTTGTTCCAAAATATTTTTCATGTGTTCAGTTTTTAAACAGAAATATTGGAAGACCCTATGTTCAAAATATCCCTGGAGGAGTTTTATGGAAACCTAGAGGCACCCAAGGATGTGTTTGTCCCAGTGAATTTTTAGTTATGGTTCAGTTTATGATAATCAGTTCTCCCAGAATGAGAATTTATTTAATAATATGTCATGAACTGTCACAGCTGCAGGCTGAAGCCTGTGTGATGCCTTTCCTAAAAGATGCTGTTACAGTTTCTTTTATGTCTTAGGTTTAAACCAAAATGCTTGTAATGAGGGGTCTTGGTGAGTTTGTTATGAAAACCTGAGCAGCCAGTCCCAGCAGTTCTGAGCTCCAAATCCAGGATAAGTAATAATGCCATATCCAGCATGTATGAATAGTCTGAGATTAATGCTTGCAAGGGACAGGTTGTTTTGCTGCTTGTGACAGTTCTTTGATATTAACTCTGGCTTTTGTGCCTGACTCCGCAACTGATGCAGTCTCAGGTGACTGTAAATTCTGCTGATAAATTTGAGCATCTTTGTGACCCAGTGGCAGTGCTGAGGTTGTTGCACAGTGGCTGTTGTCACAGAACAGCCGTTGTCTCTCCTGGTGGGAGCCTGCTCTATATCCATCCCACAGTGCAAGAGCCGATGTTTTATGATGTACCGTCAGGAGTTAATGGAGCTTCCTGTGGTTACAAGTAGCTTCAAAGGATAAAGTTGTTCTTCTCGCTTTGACCTCCCTGGATGGTTTAGTAAGGCATCATCATAATTTGGTGTCCTCTTTTATCCTTTTTGCTAGCCCCTAAGTTTCCTTTTCATTGATCTGTTTCACAGGTCACAGTAATTTGCACATGATATACAGAGGAGATGAGAAAGGGAGGCAGAGAGAAAGCCACCAATAAAACCCTCTTGCATAGACTAACAGCTTATGGAGTGCATACATTTTTTGGTGGATCCCACATTATAAAAGGTATTTCAGTCTCTGCCGTAGTTTCTGTCACAGCAGAACAGTTTGAGGTGTTGAAGGCCTCGTACCTCCTGCTGCCTCTGCTCGCTTCCAGAACAAAGGTTTCTTTATGGTGAAGTAAGTTCATGTTGCTTTGCTGATGAAGTTGTTTGAGCTCCAGGTGAGCTGCCCTGCCACCTCTTGTGGAAATAGCCCCAAACACTTCCAGGCATGAATTGTATGTACTCTACCTATGCAGTGCTCATTTCTCAGTGAGGCTGTGGTTGCATGATGAGAAGACATAATGATACGTGACCTATACCCTGGGATTTTTTTGCTATACATCCATTATTGCTTAAGATTATCTTCTTTTCCATATGTGCCACTGGTTTTTGAATACAGTACTGAGAGCAATACTGGGCCAACAGTGCTTGATGCTGACAATTTGGCTACTTGGCCATTGGCACCTTTTTTTTAAGTCCTTCGGTTTCCTGCACCCTGCTCATCTGCTTGGACTTGGGGTACCATAAGCAATGAGCTGAGTTGCCCTGTGGAGTACAGGATGTGGTGGTTGCTCCTCTTCTCATGATGCAACGACAGTTGCTGTGAGCAGTGAGTCTGGCTTATGGGGCACTGAGAGGTTCTCTCTTACTCCTTTAGTCATTGGGGGTTATGTGAGACAAAACAAAGTTTGTCAAGAGAGATGAGTCATCACGAACTGAGGAGAATGGTGTCCCCACAGCTGTGGGACTAACAGGGCTGGGGAGGAACCAGCACCTCATGGCTTGCATTGAGCTCATTAGGTGTAGTATAATCTGGACAAAATACCAACAGTGGTGTTGCTGGGCTCAAAGGAAGCTGCCAGAAGAGACAGCAACTTTTATATGTCTGCTGATCATGCAAGGCGATAACTGGATATGGGCAAAGTGTTTGGTCGTAGCAGTAACACAAGTGACAGTGCTGTTTGTGTTGCTTGGAGCAAGTGCTGAAATGCTTCTCTGTAGTACAGGTGTTGTCCCAGCTGGGCCCAGCCCACGATGGGGGGTTGTAAAGTATGTGGCTTACATGCTGAGATTGTTCAACAGCACAACTGCTGTGGAGCGTAGCAGTGAAATAGTCCTGTGCTGGGATATTCAGTGACTGCTGGGAAATTTCTGGCTAGGATTAAAGATTTTTCCACTAAATGATGTACATAAGAACACAAGGGAAGTTCATGAGGAAACATGGGTTGGATATGGCTGCCTGTGAGACAGCCCCTGCATTGGCTGGTGCCTTGCCTGCCCCAGTGAAAACCAGCAGCTTCCAGCACTGTACTGGGGCCTGGCCTGTGCCCATCGAGCCACAGTTCAGCACTCTCAGAGGACTGTGGGTGAGTCAGGGACCCAAACTGCATCTGAGGACACCATGGTTGAGATAGGGGCCCAAACAACAATAACTAGAGTAATTGCCCCAGGAGAGAAAAAGAAACAGTGGACGAGAAGAACAACGGGTCCGTATCATTGATCAGTAAGGGAAGAGGAAGAAAAGGAAAGATTTGATCAAGAAGCCACTCCTTCAACAAAGAAATTGGAGGAAGGAGTGACAGAATTCAGACAAAAGGCAGAAACTAGCTGGTCGCTGACCTCATCACACCTTCAAGATATGTGGAAAGATGATAGCCACCAGCCAGGTGAGCTGATTGCTGCCTGCTCTGATGCTGGGATAACAGGGCCAACAGTCAGCAACTGGAAGGCAAGGAAGCCCAGCAGCTGGGATCCCTTGCTAGAAACTAGGGAACTGAGAGAGGAGTTGGAAAAGAGGCAGCTATCTGCAGTCTCTGGAGACCGCTCCTCTGAAGTGGGAGGGCAAGAAACCCAGTCAGGGAACTCCCCAGGTAAGTGAACTGCTGCAAATGAAGGTATCCAGTACCTGAGAGAACTAGCGGTGCTGGAAGTCATCTACAGTGATCTAGACTATGATGAAGTCTCTAAACATCCAGAGGATGTCCTGTGCATACAGGCCATGTGGAGGATTCAAAGTGCCCCAACGTCATATTCTAACAGCTTGACAGCGATGTATCGCCCAGATATGGATACACCAGCTGTGGAGAGAGTGTCTTCTTGGCTGCAAAACTTTGAAGCAAATCTCTGTGCTTCCTCATCCCTACAGGCCAGCATCTTGGCTGTCAGGGGAGCCCAGGAAATCAGTCCTCTCCTACCCCAGTCAGAAGGAGAGGGAGCCCCAGGCACATGCCACGTGGTGTGCTATGGTTCTTCCTGCGTCACCAGGGGGAGGATGTGAGAAAGTAGGATGGTGAACCCACCTTTAAGCTGGAAGCCCATGTATGCAAACTGAGAGGGAAGACAGCTGTTAAGAAGGGGTCAGCCAAGAAGGCTGTCAGCATAGTGGCTGTAGAGACACAAGAAGGCAATCAACACTCTCCCAGAAAGAGAGCCGAAGTAAACCTCCCTTGATCCTGGTGAGGGAACTTCTGGTCTGGCACTGCAAGGGTCAGACAGTGAATACTCTGACCAGGAACAGGAATAGAGGGTCCTTGCCTTTAGTCAGGAGGAGGAAAGGGATGACCGGATACACTAGGCTGTGTGGATTCGGTGGCCTGTCACATCAGACCCACAGGAGTATAAGGCTTTGGTAGACTGATGCATGGTGTACACTGGTGCCATCAGGGTATAGGGGCACAGAACCCATTTGAATCTCTGGAATGACAGGAGGATGCCAAAAATTGTCTGTGTTGGAGACTGAGGTGAGCTTAACAGGAGACAAGTGGGAAAAGCACTCCATTGTGACCGGCTCAGAGGCCCCTTGTATCATTGGCATAGACTACCTCAGGAGAGGGTACTCCAAGGACCCAAAGGGGTACCGATGGGCTTTTTGGTGTAGCCACTGTGAATACAGAGAAGATCAAACAGCTGTCTGCCCTGCCTGGCCTCCCAGAAGATCCCTTTGTTGTGATTGCTGTGAGATGAAGAACAGCAGATGACAATTGCTACCAGGACAGTGCACTGGCAGCATTATTGCATAAACCAAGACTCCCTGGTTCCCTGAGCTGATTCACCAACTGAAGAGCCAAGGTGTGATCAGCAAGACTCACTCACCTTTTAATAGTCCCATATGGCCAGTGCAAAAGTCTGACAGAGGATGAAGGTTAACAGTAGATTATCATGGCCTGAATGAAGTGACACCACCACTAAGTGCTGCTGTACCAGACATGTTAGAGCTCCAATATAAACTGGAGTCAAAGGCAGCCAAGTGGTATGCTGCAACTGACACTGCCAATTAATTTTTCTCAATTCCTTTGGCAGCAGAGTACAGGCCACAGTTTGCTTTCACGTGGAGGGGTGCCCAATACACCTGGAATCAACTACCTCGGGGTAGAAGCACAACCCTACCATTTGTCATGGACAAACCCAAACTGCACTGGAAAAGTGTGATGCCCCTGAACATCTACAATACATCAATGACACCATTTTGTGAAGCAACAGAGCAGAAGAAGTATTCGAGAAAGGAAAAAGAATAATTTAGATTCTTCTGAAAACTAGTTTTGCCATAAAGAAAAGCAAGGTCAAGAGACCTGCACTGGAGATTTAGTTCTTGGGAATAAAATGACAGTATGGATGCCATCACATGCCTATGGATGTGGTTAACAAGATAGCAACTGTGTCTCCACCAGCTAACAAGAAGGAAACACAAGCTTTCCTAAGCTTTGTGGGGTTCTGGAGAATGCATATTCCAGGTTATGGTCAAGTTGTGAGCCCTCTCTATCGAGTAACCAGAAAGAAGAGCTATTTGGGGTGGGGCCCTGAACAACAGCAAGCCTTTGAGCACATCATACGGGAGATAGCTCTTGGCCCTGTCCAGACAGGACCAACTTTGCAAAGTGTACTCTACTCTGCAGCTGGGGAGCATGGTCTTACCTGGAGCCTGTGGCAGAAGGCATCAGGACAAACCCAAGATTGACCATTAGGGTTTTGGAACCAGGGATATTGAGGATCAGAAGCCTGCTGCAGCACTACCAAACTATCAAGCTGCAATAAGGCTTTTACTGTCCCCTACCTGCCCTCTCATGCCTCAGCACCACCACCAGTCCCACACAAGGTTCCAAAAGTTCATCTACTGGCCGTACTGTTTCTTCATCCTCTTCAGGCCAGTCCACCCTGCCTCTCATCTCTGCTGCATCTGGGTTTCTGGCTTCTCCTCCAGCCAGCCTCTCCTCATCCAGGCCCCCTTCTTCTCTCAGCTTCTCCCGGGGCCTCTCCTCATCTCTCCTACATCCCTGGGCTCTTCTTCATCCAGTCTCCTCTCTCTTCAACCAGTGCTCCTCTCCTCTAGGCTCCTCAGTGCTATTTAGCTACTTAGCAGGAACAAGCCACAGCTGTACATTATCCACATCAGCCAAACCACCACCCCTGAAGCAAAACCACAACTATATATTATCAATGTTAATTAACCCTCTACAGTTCCTCTACAGAAGCCCACTACCCCCCCAACTGAAAAAGAGATACCAGCAGCATATGAGGGGTTTCGAGCTGCTTCAGAAGTTGTTGGTACAGAAGCACATCTCCTTTTGGAGTGATGATTGCTTGTGCCACGCTGGATGTTCAAGGGAAGCATCCCCTCTACACATCATGCAACCAGCACTATATGGAGTAAGTGGGTAATGCTGATCATGCAATGAGCTCAACTGTGAAAACCCAACCACCCAGGAATCCTGGAAGACATCACGGACTGGCCAGAAGGCAGAGATTTCAGAGCACTGCCTGAGAAGGTGGCTCATGCCCAAGAGGCACCACTATATAATGAGTTATCAGATGATGAATGGTGTTATGCTTTGTTTACTGATGGATCCTGTTATGTGGTAGGAAACCATCAGAAGTGGAAAGCTGCTGTGTGGAGTCCCACATGTCAAGTTGTTGAGGCTACTGAAGGAGAAGGTGAGTCAAGTTGGTTTGCAGAACTGAAAGCCATCCAACTAGCCCTAGAGATTGCTGAATAAGAAAAGTGGCCAGTACTCTATGCCGATTTTTGCATGGTGGCTAATGCTCTATGGACGTGGCTACAACAGTGGAAGAAGACCAATTGGAAGTTCAGGGGTAAACCTGGGCTGCTGCATTGTGGCAGGATGTTGCTGCTGGGGTAAAAAACAGGAGTCTAAAAGTACATCGTGTAGATGCTCACATACCCAAAAGCTGTGCCACTGAAGAACACTGAAACAATGAACAGGTAGACAAGGCTGCCAAAACTGAAGTAGCCTAGGTGGACCTGGGCTGCGAGCATAACGGTGAGCTATTTGTAGCTCGATGAGCCCACAAAACATTTGGACATCTAGGGAGAGATGAAGAATAGAAATGGGCTTGTGATCGAGGGGTGGACCTGACCATGGATACCATCACACAGGTCACTCATGAATGTGAAAATGTGCTGCAATCAAGCGAGCCACACAAGTAAAATCTCCCTGGAATAGAGGGCAGTGGCTGGTTTTTCGATATGGTGAGGCCTGGCAAACTGACTATATTGTGCGACTGCCATGAACATGCCTAGACAAGCGCTATATACTCACAATAGTGGAAGTGGCTACTGGGTGGCTAGAAATAAACCATGCCACTGCCAGGAACACCATCTTAATCCTTGAAAGGCAAATTTTGTCGCAACATGGTACCCCAGAAAGAATTTAATTGGACAATGGGACTTATTTTTGAAATAACCTGATAAACTCCTGGTCAAAGAAACATGGCGTTGAATGGTTGTATCACATCCCCTGTCACCCACAAGCCTCTGGAGTGATTAAGAGATATAATGGTTTGTTAAAGACTATGTTGAGATTATTGGGCAATGGGGCATGGAAGCACTGGGATACAAATTTAGCAGAAGCCACTTGGCTGGTTAGCACCAGAGGATCTGCTAACCCAATCTGGGGCCCAAGACATAGCCATTTGTAAACATCTGGAGGAGTCGAGGAAGCTCATGGAAGGGAAGAGTAATAACTGTCTGTTAGACGACAGGGGATAGTAGTTAATGAGAATCTATAAATCTGTATGTTAGATATAAAGATGGTTTAAGTATGTAAGTGTTGGTGAGAAGGAATTTCAGTAACGAGAATTAAATACAATGGAATGGTTAGAACATATATACATATGTATTAAGTTGTGTGGTTCCTGAGCATGACACAAATGGCATGAATAAGGGCTGCAGTCTGTATTGGGTCTGGCTGAGCCCCACGGTGGCCCTCATAGTGCTGTGCTTTTTATTGTAGCTAGAAAGGAAGGTGTTGATGACACACCAGTGTTTTGGCTACTGCTGAGCAGTGCTCGCACAGCATCAAGGCTGTCTCTCCAACATTCCCCCCCTCACCAGTAGGCTGGGATGGGCAAGATCCTGGGAGGGGACATAGCCAGGACAGCTGACCTAAAGTGACCAAAGGGATATTCCGTCCATATGATGTCTGGTCAGACATAAAAGCTAAGAGAAAGGAGGAGGAAAGGGGGGAGTTTATTTATGACATTTGCCTTCCAGAGCAACCACTCTGCGTACTGAAACCCTGCTTCCTGGGAAGTAGCAGAACATCACCTGCTGATGGGAAGTAGAGAATAACATCTGTTGTTTTCCTTTGCTTTTGCATATGCAACCCTTGCTTTTGCTTTATTAAGCTACCTTTATCTTGACCCACAAGTTTTTTCTGTCTTATTTTCTCTTGCCCTGTTCTGCTGAGGAGGGGAGTGACAGAGCAGCTTGGTGGGCACCTGGCATCCAGCCAAGGTCAGCCCACCACATTGGGGGAAAGATAATCATGACTCTGTCAATGGAATCACACACTCTTGTGTGGGAGATGTGCCAGTGTGCATCATGCTAATCAGAGGGAGTGGACAGCCTCCCGTCTGCATGTGCCTGGTGTTAATAACGCTTGTGGTGTCCAGGGACAGGGAGCCTAAAAAGCTCCTGGGACCCTGTGTGCCTTGCGTGGCAGTGCTGGTCCTCTCCCATCTGAGGTAGGGTGGAGTTGGAGAAGCTGTGCGATGCAATCCATCCTCTGACCCTGCCTTCCTCCTGTGTCACCAGCACCACTGATTCCCCTTGGGTACCTCCTGTGATGTGGATTCACTTCCTTTCTTGGGAATTGCTGGTCTAGAGTGAGAGAGGTAAAGGCTGAACCTTGATCCCAGCCAAAACTTGTGTCCAAGCTTCCTGTATCCCAGTTTAGCTTCAGCCATTGCCACAGCAGACTCCCTGTGTCTCATGGTATTTCCTCTGGGTCTTTTGGAATTGAGATAAAAGATGTGCTTGTATTGACCAATTGTATGTTTTTAAGGTTTCCAGTCTACAACTCAGAGCTAACGAGATAATGCACATAGTGATCCAAGAATTCTTAGAAAACCTTGATTTTTACATATTTTTTTACAATATTTATTCATAATGCTGTGCTAGTTGCCTTAACTCAGATGTAAAGTAACTAAAATTTGAATTTCCAGTTCCATTCCTTTATGCCAAGCATCAAGTGGTGTAGAAGACAGTTCAATCTTATCTCTGTGTTGTCAGTGTGATGGAGTCACCCTAAACAAGCCAATGTTTATAAGCAAAATATGATGGGGGCATTAGGTTGTATTTATTTGATTTAAGCATCTAAATCCAATTTTGACACCTGTTGTATCATGTTTAGCTTTTAAATTAAGTTCTCAGGAAAATTAATGTTACGAGTGCAGTAAGGTGATTACAAACTTATTGTTCCCCAAGATGCATGATTTATGATGTTTTTAATGTTGTGTACTGCAGGTTGTAACAGGAGAAGCCAGGCAGGGAGGAAGAGATGAGCAGAATAAGGAGCACAATAGACATGTTAATTAAGAGAGCTTAAAGAGCATGGGGAAGGAAATTATTATTCCTCTTACTGGCATTTGATATCATAATGCCCAGTCACTGTAAACAGGAGCAGGCTTTTCTGAAATGTGGGTGAACAGGGAAATGGGGGAGATTTGTAGAAGAGGTGCTCTGCATTATTAGCTTCATGCACCACCCCACAGGTGCAGTTTTAATCAGAGATAGCTGGTTTAATAGCAGGAACAAGAAAGATGTTACCTTAAGACCTCTCCAGAGAGCACAGCTGTTCTGGGGTAAGGTGTATGAAGCAGTAGTGACCTGCCTCTGAAAGTGGTTGAACTACTGAAGTATCTTGATTGTTAGACATACTCTATAATTTTGACTTTCTTTTGTAGCCAGTGCAAGAATGGGAGAGAAAGCCCTAGAGGATTGTCTTAAACCTGTCCCAATAAACAAAATACCTGTGTTTCTAAGGGAGTGACTTGTCTATATGTAGTAGGGTATAGCAAGCAAAATTAGATATGAAGATGAACTGTTCACCATTTGCCAGCATAGTCATTTCTGTTTATGCTGATGTGTCTCTGATCTTTGGAGATCCAGACTACAGAAAAATGTTATTTAGGAATATTTCTCTGATCTATGTCATATAGCTAGAATTGTGGTTATATGCCACCTGTTGTGACTTATCTGTATACAGTATTAATGAAGATATCTCAAAAACAATAAAAAGTTTTAGTGAGTGGCCAGTTTTTCAGAGTATTGGCAATATCATTTAATAGCAAATATTCTTTCCTTGCCAAAGCAATGATACATACTAGTGCTGTGGAACATCTTTATGTATTTCCATCATTATATGTTTGACATTTACCCTTCCTCATCTTGAGAAATTCTGTTGCATCCAATAATGCACATCAAGACATGGAGGGGAAAAAGCATGCAACAGTGGCAGTGAAAAAGAAAGCAATTATTTGTATTTAATTTGCTGCAGGGATCAATGAACCTTGTATCTCTGTGCCATATAATGTGGCTGAATGTTCACTGTGTTTTATAAGTTTCCAACCAGCACTCTGGGCAACTGAACAAACCTTGTAAAAATTAATAAATAGGACCTAAACTAAACCCAGAGGCTGGCATTTAGAACACTCATATGAAAAGAAAAAAACCAAAACCCCAAACTGTAAATCTTGGGAGGACGGGTAAATAATGTGGTACAATCTGTCCCTGGTGTAAGAAGGACAGGAACTTGGATGACACTAATGTATGATAAAGCAAAGTTAATGCCTAAATGATATGAGGTGGAGTCTTGAAAAACTCTGACGATTAATTTGATAACCTGGAAAGCTATTTAGTATGGACAAATAAACTACTTTTGTATAATAATTACTTATGGAGTAATTATGCATTGTGCTGAGCAATGGGCTCCAAAGCAGGTGACAACACTAATTAAATCTGCCCTCATCGCTGTGAGGTAAGTAGTAACAGGCAAGTGCTGATTGCTCCACAATGTGCCCTGGAGGTAGCAGAGGTTGAAACTTTTTAAGTGGCTAAAATGATAGAGCAGACCCATGCACTACTCTGACTCAGTCCAAGATCTCCATGTGGTTTCTCCACTGGAGTTATTTGGAAATCCTGGCCAGTTTGCAGCAGTACTGCATGAGTTACATCGTGTTTGTAGGAACCAAATTGCAGTCTCCAAATTCTGCAGTATATTTTAATGGGCAGACTGTGAACTTCAGTGGCCTTGGACAGCTTTTCAGATGTAATCCTGCAGTAGTACCAGCTAATACTGAGAAGCAGTGCCATGTTATGTGTAGTTGCATGTCATGCTGAGATGATAACAAAATGGCTGGTTCCACTAACCAGATCACCATCAACCATCCATTCCTTTCTTTGCCTTGGACTGGATCTTGTAATCAGCTGATTTTACACAAGAAATGCGGGAGAAGCATGTGGCCAAGGGTAAGAGGATGAAGAGTGGGAATGCTTCCTGTGATGGGAAGCCACTTGCTTTGGATCAGTGTAACATCGGATCAGCAACTTCAGTGTTTGTAAAAGGAAGTACAGCCTAATTATTAGAAAATATTGAAAATTATCCTTAAATATCATCTTTGTTTTCCAAGACAGGGCCTAAGCACATGTCAATTTTTCCATCCTGAATTTGAAAAAAAGATATTGCAGAAAACCAAAATTTAGGTAAAACTTCAGCAGGGATGAAATGAGATGAGCTCAGTAATGATTTCTCTTCCCCTTGTCTGGTGCAACATAAGAAAATAGAACAGGGGAATCTATAAGAGATCTGTAAGGTATTCACATATCCCTTTACTCCATGGCACTTTGGTGGCATAGAGGACACCCCCCACATAATTGTGAGCTGGCAAATATGATCGACTGTAAAATTTTTTTTTTCACATTGGCTGAAATTTTGCAGTCTTCTTAGGCGATTCATTCTGATACCTATCTGTTCTTCCTGTTAGAAGATGTTTCCTAATATTACTATACTGTTTCTGCTTGCATTTTGAGTTCATTTCTCTGTCTCGTCTCCAGAGTCCGGAAGTGTTTTTAGTCCTCTTTTGCTGCATTCTTTCACATATTTGAAAGCTGTTGTCATGTCAATCTTCTTTAAACTGAACAACGCAGATTGTAGTCGTTTTTCCTCAAGGGCTCTCTATCTAGCCCCCACTCTCAAGCCAATCCATGTTTTTTCATGGTTCTTCTTTTGCTCTCAGGATCTTTTTCTGCACTGTTACTTGTGCCAGTGACCAAAGTGCATGCTTTGTAGAGTTTGTTCACAATCTGTGTAACGCCCATATATGACCTGACCAAGACATATACAACCTACCATCCTTGAAGCTATTTGCATGGACTTCAGTGTTTTTTTCTCACTTTCAGGATGTGCTACATACCGAGCAGTTTCCTTCAAAGGTTACATTTGCATTATCAGCACAGAATATGGAAAACTGCACAATTTTGGTTGATTACAAACTACAGATTCTCTAGCCAGCACTGTAATTCTAATTGCTTCTTTCTGGGTTCTTCCATAAAGTTTACCAGCTAATTTGCACAACCATGTTCAGCTGTGAAAAGCTGTGGCTCAGTCAGAGGCTGCAACAGCTTCCTCTTTTCTTTGTCTGGAGCATCTGTTATGATAGAATAGTAAACAATTTCTTTTTCTGAATAATTCAGAATAATTCATCCAGTGTAATTCACTCCAAGGAAATCTTAGATAGCACACACATGCATTTGTTCTTCTGCAACTTCCTACTATTAAGAATATGTCTGATTGTTGTGTGTGATGCTAAGTGGAACGTATTAGCCAAACGGAATGGGAGCTTGTCAGTGACGGCACGGCGTGGCTGACCTTTACTGATGCTAAAAACAAAGGAACCTATAACATTCAAAACCAATTCTCAGCGACATACTTTAAACTTTCTTTTAAATTCGTTTTTCAGTGAACAGAATGGAGGAAAAGAGAGAAGAAACTCCTACAGGCTGCAATAATAATCCTGATATTTTAGTAAGACCTCCCTATGATCTGTTAAATTAAACCTGAATACATCACTTAAAGAGCAACACAGGATCTCTGGTTTTGAAGCCTCCTGACAGATAAATGATGGACATGATGCTAGATCTCAAGACAGGGAGTGTGACCGATTTTCTATATTCAATTTACTTTGATGAGAGATTAAATTGACACTGCTATTGCATTGATTATGGAGGTTTGGAAAGAATTTCTGTCCTACCTCCTTTCTACAGAACTTGTTTAGAATGACCCTTCACTTGGGGTTGGAACTAGATGGTCTTCAAAGGTCCCTTCCAATCCAAGCAGTTCTGTGATTCTGTGATTCATTAACAGTCCATATGGAAGTAAACGATTGTATCCTGGGAGGTTTCTATCTCTCCTGCTGTCTCATCGTTGCTTCATAAACCTTAAGTGAGATCTTTATGTGTAGTGGGACTCGGGAGTTGTAGTCTGCCAGAAATGAAATATTCCTCCTTATTTTGCCCCAGGGAGAACTTGTAGGTAGCTTATCTCTATTTTCAGACATGGTTATTCATTGCATGGCAGCACTGAGGGTTTTCTGGAGAAGTGAGGTGTTACCTCTGCAGGAGCTGGAACTGCTCATGTGAACCAATGTCACCATCTCAGTGCAGTGAGCGTGAGTTGTTTTCTCTGTGTAATACAGGAGAGAATTTATATAGATAATTGCAAATACTGCCAAAATGAGAAAGTATCATAACTTCACCCTTGAGAGATGACATCTGTATTCCATCCAGTACAGGAGGCGTATTTCAAAATGCTCAGAGCCTTATATCAGACATTAAGTGAAGTACTTCCAAAAAAAATCACATTTCCCTTCAAAATCAGGTGTCATTCCTTGTGCAAAATGATGTTATATCAAACTTTTCTAACTGGCAAATTTGAAAATTCATTCAAACTTTGACTATCTTGAATGACCATAGCCATCTCTTCCCTTGTGTCTGGAAATACAACAAAGCTTTACAAAATGAGTATATGGAGAGAACAGGTTGTTGGTTTTTTTTAATGATTGCAGTTATATCACAGCTCAGCAACATGAGTATATGCCAAAACCAAACACTAGTACAATTTGTAGGGTTTTTTTTGTTTCAAGTTTAGTGAGATTTTTATTGATCATATTTAACACTCAAAATGAAGTCAAAAAAGCCAGGTTATTTTACTGGAATAAAAAACAATGCTTACAGAGTCTGGAAAATATTTTAAAATTACCTTTCTGGTAATTTTACTGGCAAGTATTTTTTTGAAAAAGGCAAATCTCTTGTTGCTTCACTGATAGATTTAGTGGCAGTATGAGCATTTAGTGATAATTGCTTGGCAACCCTATTTGCCTCAAATTTAGGAAGATTTGTCCTCTCTACTGAAGCTACCATTGTTTTAAAATTAAGTCTATATGCTTGCATGCATAGTGTGTTGCATGTGGGGCAAAGTGTACTCTATGATCCACCTGTTATTTTGTGTTATGATGATATTGCAGTTATCTGCCATG
Organism: Ibycter americanus; assembly: GCA_035590275.1. Lineage (NCBI taxonomy): Eukaryota > Metazoa > Chordata > Aves > Falconiformes > Falconidae > Ibycter > Ibycter americanus. The sequence goes on along the minus strand of JAVJGI010000050.1, from coordinate 111,083,275 downwards.
GGAGATTTGAAAAGCTTTTTTTCTGGGCCATCGGAACAAACCTTGTGTTTTTTTAGCCTGACCATGACAGAAATCTGTAAGGGAAACAACATTGCTATGCCTAAGGTTAGTTCTGCCATGGTAAGCCTTCCTGGAGCCTAACAATGTGTAGAAAACATTATTTCTTTTCGTGGAGATTAATTGCTGTCTGGGAAGACAACTGAAAATGAAAATTGTGAGGTTTATAGCATTTTTATTTTTATTGCTGCTATTAGTAACTTCAGTTGTGCAGTCTGCAAGTAAAATGGTGAATTCTCAGGGAATTTATCATGAGGAGGGACTGGCAGATTGGATCTGAAACGTAGTTTGTACGAAGGGAAATACGTAAAGCATTCCCTGTTTGTTGCCTGGCATGGTTCTGCCTGTGCTATACGTACTCTGCACAATTAATCACACTGTTGTTTCAGTCCTGTAACATGTGGCCCCAGAGGTACCTTACTGAGTCTGTAGCCTATTGGAAACTTCATGTGTGCCAAGGTTAAGCACCAGATGAAATAATAAAATACTTAACCTGAATGTTTGATCTGAGAACTACTGGCTCCTTCTGTGTTGACAGTAAGCACCATTCTCACATATGACTTTGTATTTAAAAAGAGAAGCCAGGATACTAATCCTTGAATATAAATGCTGTTATATAAATAATAGTTATGAAATATTTAGATTTTCCCCCATTATTCTATGGCATTTTTAATCAAAGCAATGAACCGAGATTAATACAATGCTGTGTAATATTTTAGCCTTTTTCATTCAGTCAGGAGAATTCATGCAACTCTTCAGTGCCATCTTTATCCTGCTAATGCAGATATTTCTTTAAAATTTGTGGTTCAGATAATTCATTAGTTTTGATTATCTTAGGCCCTTTTTCTTTCCTAATTCTCCTGCAATGCGCTTACAAGGAGCTCCTTGACTGGAACCTGTCTTAACGCACACGCCAAGGCTTCGGCTTTTCACTGCCTTGACTGTGCTTACCCTATGTGAGCTCCTGAAGGTAATTGTTGGCAAGCTTGCCTATTTATCTTATAATTAGATGCATAAAATGGCATTTAATGACCTTTAGAAATCTTGCTATACTCCACAGAAGCTCAGTGTGCACTTAAAAACGCTAAAGTCACAAAAGACTGATTTAGTAGCTGAACTGAGCTCAAACATGAGTTTTAGCCCTTCACTCTGAGCGACTTCTACAGAGTGAAGTGGGCAGAGGACACCAAGGTAGGGTAGTTGCTTTGCAGCTGTAACCACAGCTGATTTTCTTGGGGCATTGCCAAAATTTTCCTTGAAACACACTCAAATCTTTTCATGGAAAGGTTCATCCATTAGCTCAGCTTGTAAACTGTTAAGCCCAACAACTTGTTAATCTTTTTCCTTCCTTAGTGGTTTTTTTTTGTTTGTTTCTTCAAAGTAGTAGTTACAGACTGGAACTTATAAAGTGCTGAGCACTGTATTCCCCATGAAGCAAACCTCTTAATGTTAATCATGCTCTAAAAAATGTTGCCAGATTGTAGCTAAATTTCTGCACTTCCCCAGTATTTCTCCAGCTGGGCACCTTTTTAATTTCTGTGAAAGGATGGATGTGCTGCTAAGACACTGAACTTATGCTGGAGGGTTTCAAAGTCCAGTTTGATCTGCTACAGCCTCATTTAATCATGGCTTAATTTAAAAAACAGATGATAAATATTTTGTCTTTTTGATTCTAAACTCTTGGGACAGCACTTATTCCTTAGCCATATAAGAACATTAAGACCTTATTTTCAGATCTTACAGCACACTGTAAATAATGGCTGTTGCTTACGGGGCAGGCATTTAACCCCTGGGCTGACTCTGGTTAGGACTCCAGTTACCCAGCTTTGGGGCAGAAATGTCTTTGGAGCGCTGCTTCTCACTGGCTCTGTGCAGCACTGTGTCATTGCATAGCAAGTAATATTGATGATTCAGATAAGATTTTATTCAAACCCTTGTACTTTCAGATATGTAAAAGAAGGGTGAATCTCAGATTGTCTTTACACACCTTCATTTTCAGAAAGGCAATGTTTTAGACCTTTTGAAAGATTAATTCAAATAATGAATGTTCATTATATCTACATTTTAAAGTGCCAGTTTCCAGCATCTGCTTGAGTGGAAGTACATCCCCCTCTACTTTTGTCAGTAATTGTCATAATTGTAGGGTACCATCTCATTTTTTGCAATTCTGGTATATTATCTCTATGCAATCCTTCCCAGTTGAGCTCCATATTGCCCCTTTCTCTTTCGTTTCATTGAACACTAAATCAATGAACTTTAAGCACGCCAAGGTTAGTACTGTGGCAAAGCATTAATCCATTAAACATCCAGACAGTAAATCTACTACCTAACTCATTTGAAGACATTATAATTCGCTATACAATTAATTATCTGGAAGTTGAGTAATTTCTGTGAACTGCAAAACAGAACTATCAGTAGAAAACATTACATGTCCATTATGTGGCAATAGGTTTTTAAGGTTTAAAAACTTTCTAGCACTCTCCAGTGTGGCTTGCCTACACAGCACCTTCTATGAAATGTTTGTGCTTGTAAAGACAAGCTTGTGTCAAGTGTTCTGACAGCAGTGATTTGCACTCACTGTGTTGCCTATCTGTCTGTCAACGTATCTACATGTGAGTTAGTCTGTTCCTCTCAGGCTCTTCACAAACTCTCCTTTTTCAGGCCAAGAGGCAAAGTCTGGTGTCATATGAAGCAGCATACTGCTAAACTGGCTGTGGATGGGTGAAGGCTGGAAGGCAGAACTGAATTACCTTTGTGTTGGCTGCCATTTCTGGAGGTGCTTGTTCAGCATCAGCAGAAGTCAGTGGTAAAAGGTAAAAAAAAAAAAAAAAAAAGTAAAAGTCTATGTGCTGTGCTAATATGTAGCAGCACTACCAAACTATTAAGCTTCAACAAAGCTTTTACCATCCCATGCCAGCCCCCTCATGCCTCAGCATCACCATCAGTCTCACACAAATGGTTCATCTACTGTCCGGGTTCTTCCTTCTCCTGGCTCCTCTTCCAGATAGCCTCTCCTCATCTGGGCCCCCTTCTTCTCTTTACTTCTTCCAGGGCCTCTCCTTGTCTCCCCTACATCCAGGGCTCCTTTTCATCTGCTGCCTCTCTTCGCCCACTGCTCCTCTTCCAGGCTCCTCAGTGCTATTTAGCTACTTAGCAGGAGCAAGCCACAGCTGTGCATTATCCACGTCAGCCAACCCACCGCCCCAGAAGCAAGCCCACAGCTGTATATTATCAATGTTAATTAACCCTCTGCAGTTCCTCTACACTAATACACCTGGCAGCAGGTATAATAGTGCAATAAAACCACAAAGTGTGGGTGTATAAATAACTCTGTGCTAATTCTAAGAGCCTTGTTTAAACTTCCATCCATGAGATGGTGCAACATTTTGCAGTTCCATGTGGTGTTGTTGGTCATGCTTAAGCTGTTTTCCTCTTGGTGTTACATACATTTGTGCTTATATGACTGAATAAAAATGGGGAAAATAGACCCTGGAAGTATGGGTTTATCTTAACTAGCACACAAATCTATTACTCTGCAGTATCCCCAAGAGGGAAGACACTAACACTTTGTGAGTAATATGTAAAAATACAGTTATAAATAATCATTGGAAGAGGTAGGGCAAAGTTTGTAGGCGATATTGTTGTTTTAAAAGAACCCCGCGTGGTTCTCCTTGGCTGTTTGCCTGTTGTTGGTTCATTCACAGAAATTGTTAGTGGTATATATAATATAGAGATCCATAAATACCAACGTGTAAGAGGGCAAGGTTATTAAAATTAAAAAACAATTTACATTGAAATACATAAATCAAAACTGTTGCAGATGAATAGTAAAAGGACTCTTTGTTCTTGTTAAGTTTTTCTGTCATATGCTGCAGTTTCTGTAAACATCCTAGAGGAGAAAATGCCTTCTTTTGTTTTGATGATGCCAGGACAGCCTTTTTGACACAGTTTTGAAAAACTGAAGGAATAATTTCAATGTATAGTTATTCCATTTCCATTTCTGAGTGTATATCCCAGATTTTCTCTTATTTAAGTTTCCAGTAAACCTCTTCTGATTTTTTCCCCAAAGGAGGTGTCCAGAAATCATTTGAAACAACATAATGAAGGGCAGTATTGCCTGTGACATCTCTCACATGCATACCCAGCTGTTCTGTTGTCTTTGCTTGCTATCATCCATCACCGGATGATAACCAAATAATTCTGGAGATACTGATATTTTAATTAATTGGAAGAGGGGGGGTTGTCGCTTTTCTAAGGTCCTGGTTTGTGGTGGCAATTGCAAGAAGGGCTAATAGAATACATCTTTTATGATCTTAATGGTGTGGGTTTTTCTTTGCCACACATAATTGAAATTCATGAAGTAGTGGTTAGGAGTTATTAGAAGAAGATCCCTATGCAGAAATGTTATATACTGCAATATAATTAATAGAACAGCAAGTCTTTGAAGTTAACTGTTTTACTTTATTTGACCATTTAATGATAACTTTCAAATAAAAGTGCAGAGGGCTGAGAGCAGCCTGATTTTAAAATAAAAGCATTCCTTTTAAAACGGGCCCTAAATAGTTATAATTATGGATAAGAATAATTAACTGTCTTTAATAAATCATTATAAAGTCTTGTGCTGAACCTGCTGTGATAATGTTTGCTGAAAAATATACTATGTACTGTGTGAACCCTTGTGATTTTCCTAAACCTGACATTTCCCCCCAAACAATGAAGATTTTAATAACATGAAATACAGTGAATACTGCAAAATTCACTGGGTCTTGCTCATGTTCTAAAAACATGTATTTACTAAAATGGGGTTAAACAACTCAGTGCTCAATTTAGCATTGTGGCAGATGATGGGGTTAGCAAGGATGAAACAGATGGGAATTAGTCTTTGGTGGTTAAGTGCAACATCATAACCTTTCTCTTCACTGCAGATGTGGGGTAAAATATGGTCCATTGCCCTTCTGAACAGTCATCTCTTGATGTGATTGGTTTCTAGGTTTCACACGTTTCCAAGGCAGAGAATCCTCCTTAGTTTAATTTCTGTTTCTTGCACTGAGACTGCAGGATCTGCTCCCAACCTCAGTGTATTTGCTGGGCATCCTAAGACCAGGAGAGAATCATCCACCACAGATTTGGTCCTCATCAGAGATTTCTCAGTGCATCCCACCCCCAAACCTTACAAGTACACAACCATTGCTCCAGGCACCTACCTGGGGAATTATTTTTAGGCTGGGCAATCTCTATACTCCTGGTTTAACCTAGCTGCTATTGCCATAACAGAACAAAAAGGATGCAATTAAATATAATCCTGTGCTGCAAAAGCATTATGATTAAAGCATTGAGAATTATACAACTTTGAAAATAACAAGAGATGGGAGGCTCTTTAGGAGGTGGGACTTGATGATCTTAAATACCTTTTACAACCTAAATGATGCTATGATTCTAAGATTTCCTGAGTGCCTGGGCAGCACCTCACTGCTGCGTCCTTCTGATGTTGCAATGGTGTGCCCTTCTAGGTCAGGTTGGACTCATCTCTGTCTCTCTTACATGCTGCTCTGGAAAGCTCCAGCCATTTTCTACCTCTTTTTCACAGGGGAAAACATTACTGCAGAAGAATGAGAGTAATTTAAAGAAATTAATGGATCTCAGCTGCTCTTACATATAATCCTGCATCCAGTGGCTCTTCTGAGCTGGTTAGTCACCTGGAAGGCAGTTCAGTAGGCTGCCTTCAGGCAAACAGGCATTTATCATATGATACAGATGTATTTTAATTTCATTTATTTGATTTTGTATTCTGAAAGCCTAAGGTAAATAAAGTCTCATTTTGGCATGCATATTTCAGCTGATCAAAACTTCAAACTGTCTAGCTGTCAAATGTCAAACAGTGCCAGTTCTGTGCATGTGCTAAATAGCCCAAGTTCCATGTACATGGTAAATAGCTCCAGTTCTGTATATGTACCAGTCTCATAGCAGGAGAGGGAATAAAACTAAGCAATGTGGTAGATTATTTTGAAATGCTGCTAGGACAGCTGAACATGTTATCCAGCTTGTCACAGCCCAGAGCAGGGCCTGGCTTGCTGCTGCTGTTTGAAGTCATGTGTGTGTGGTGTGGTGGGAGAGGTGGGACTACTACTGGAGGCAGCCTGGTCCCACCAGCAGATGTTGCCTGCTGTTCCTCTTTCCTCCTTTGTCTGGTGCAGGAAGAGCCCAGCTCAACTATCCTCTGACCTTTTCGAGGAGCAGTGAATGTCATGGGAGGTCTCCTGTCTTGCTTTCCTCATTCCCTTCCTTCCTGGGAGCTGCTGGACTGAGCTTCACCTGGCCCTTCAAGGAACCCAGGAGAGCAAAATGTGGAGCACCCCGCAGAACTCAGGAAATACCACATACATGACAGTCAAAGGAAGGTGCAGTTCAAGTGTAGGCCAGCCTCTGTTAGCAGAGCTCTGCATTTCACAGTGAAAGTCATTGCACGTGCAGTTCACAGTGCGTTATGTCCTGTGCGCCAAAGCAAGCAATCTGATATCCCCATCAGCCACTGGACTTGGACACTTGCTAGTGTCAGTTCAATGCTAAGACTGAAGTTAGATCAGTGTTCTTATTGCTCCTAAAAGAGCCTCTTGTTCTCCTACTTTTTCCCCCTTAAACTTTCTTTTCAGTGTACTTAACTAAGTTTTTACTTTTGTGACTATTTGTCGGTGTGAAAAGCCGGTCAAATGCGAGGCGTGATGCTAGTGAAGCTAGTTTGCTGTGATGGAGTAGCATGGTTAAAAAAAATTCAAGGTTTCAAAAGAAAAAATAGTGCATCTTCCTTGTAGGGGAAAACAAAAAAAACCCAAAACTGTAACACAGTAATACATCTGACAATAGATTAAATTTGTGTCTGGAAATACCTTTTATACTCCCACAGAGTTGTCTCTCAATTCTTTCTGAAGAGTAATAAATTTAAATTGATCCGGGACATCTTTACTAATGATATAATCAAACTTGCATCTGTACTCTGTATTTCTCAGCTGAACTAATTTGAATGCAAAATAGGAATCAAAGAAGTGACCGTTGTACATAGGAAAGAACAAATAGAGTTTAAATCTCACTTGCACTGCAGGTGTTTTGAGGTATTGATTTAAGCGATCAACAATCTATATTTGGTTTGGGGCAAAATGACATATTCTGTGACATGTCACAGGCCAGATTCTTCTGCTGTGATTTCTAACCTCAGTTTTAAATACTGTCAGCATCATCTAGAATTTAAAAAAAAAAAGGAGAAACTCATCACCATGCCAATTGAACAAAAACTGCTGTATGATTTAAATACCTATAGCTTCATCATTTACCCAGTTTTATGCTTTCATTTTGCTAAGCATGAGGTTGGTGATTAAACTGGTGCATAATTATTAGCAACAGAGGGCCTGTTGTCAGATCTCACAGTTTTCTGACCAGGTGCAGGCTTCTTGGATTCAGTCGGAGCCTGCCTGTCAGTTTTATGAACAATCCAGCAAAATAAGTGACTGATTTCCTGTTATCATTGCAGAGGCAGTTTTCAGCAGATTAACACAGTGAAACTCTGTTTCTGAATAGTGTAATGAACATTCTGATGTTTGCAAAAGCAATTTTTTATATATAGACAAGTGTATAAAGTGTGAGTGTAAGAGCATGAACAATCTGATCCTGGTATCTGTCTCTCTAGCTCCTTATCTGTATCCTTTTATTAATATCCAACTATTTCACTCTAATGTCGAAGTCAATCAAACACTTTGTGATAATGCAAACAGAACAGAAGTGTGGCCTGCTAAATTAATCCGGTGTGATGAGGACTTCAAAAGATTAAATTCCTTTGCTCTGTTTCTCCAGCACACTTTCATGTTCAAAACCCAGATGGCTGATTTACCAAGTGTTTGTCCAAATCTGAAGTTTAGGCAGGATAATGTAGACTGTGCATTGAAAACCCAAGTTTTTGCGTCAGCTCGCTGCAAGGACAAGCTCGTTCTGGGTCTGAGTGTCTTTGTGGGACTTGAATCTCATGTCTCTGCTGGCGCTAGCTGAGGTGATGGCTCGCTGACTGAACGGGTGGATGCAGGATCTTACCCTGTAGAGCAGGGAGAGCCCGGGCTGATGCTTTCTGTCATTCCTGACGAGGGGCTTGCTGACACTCGTTTCTTCCGAGTACATCCACCCTCTGCTTTTTGTACTAGCTGCTGCTTCAATAGTTTACCATGGGTGTAGGAACCAATGTAGAGCAGGAGCCCCGTGGCCAAAGGCGCTGTGTGGTGGCGGGGCGCACCCCTGGGCGCACCCCTGGGCTCAGGCTCTGGCCTCTTTGAAAACTGCCCATGCTCCACCTTGGCTGGGTGGTGCAGGAGCCGTACTCTGTGCGTGCAGCACCGTGCCCAAGCAAAAATGTGTCATCATGACTGAGATGTAGCAGGTGCATATAGTTACATGACTTCTGATCTGGAGCTCCTTCATGTCCTGCCAGATCAGAGCAGACAGCCCTTGCTCCAGAGAGTGGCCACCAGTGTGGAAAACTGCACTCAGCTGGGTGACCAGACAGCTAAGAGAGGATTCAAGCTGTAACCTTGGTCTGGACAAACTGTTTTTAGAGGATGAGACTCTGTTCTGTATTCTTTAGTGTACCTTCACTTTTGCTGCTTTCACAATATAATTCATGACATAGTTTTGCTGTATCAGTCTAAATATACGTATAGAATAAGCATCCAATCTAAAAATAAAGACTGTTCAGCGAGAAGAGAAACATTTTGTCAATGTGCTTTTAAAGTGCTATTCTGCAGGATAAAAAGTACCATGTTAGAGAAAGCAATCCGTAAACACTGTTTTCCTCTTTCACTATATTGTACTGTAAATTTGTTAGTGGACTTGACATTTCTACCCCTCCTTGAAAATATTCATCTGCTGTACCAATACTGGAGCTTTCAGCTTTTGATGCTGAGGCTTTCAAGTGCATCCTATTTGTCTGTGTAATAGAAACAACTAACCAGAAACTCATACACAATAATTATACACTAACAAGCCTGTTTATTCTTAATCTTCGTTCAAAACATGTGCCCTGTTACTCACAATTTTATAAACAAAACAATAAATAACTTTGAATATTTTAAAAACGTCATAAAAGCAGTCTGATTGCACTTAATGCATATATGCAACAGTATCAAAGAGTGGGCCACCTTCTCCATCACTGGAGGGAAGCACAGCCCTGGCAAAGGTGAGTAAGACCCTACATAAAAGCTAAGCCTTGCAAGGGTTGAGGGAGAACACGACTGGACTGAAAAAAATGAGATGTAAAGACAACTTTAAATATTGATAAAAGGGGAGGAAAAAGTTGAAAATTATATGTTTATTAAATGGATTAATATTTTATAAACAATTACTTAGATTCTGATGGAGGTAATTTTAAAACTCGTATTTATTGATCAGCCCCACTTTTTGCTTGAAAAACAATGTCATATTGTTAGTTTTGTGGTATTGTGCTAATATCACAACTCTTTAACTGCCAGTACTATTGGAAACTAATATTTGCATTTAAACAAGGCTTCCTTCTTTGGCAGGAACAGGAAACTTTTCTGGTAAGAGTGATTTGGCACAACGATGGCCCTTTGTGAGTCTCAGGTATCTTTGCAAGCCCAAAAGAAATTCAGTCACAAAACTAGGACTTGCACATGGATCTGGAGCTGGGAACATGGAAATCGGTTTTGTGTAGGAATCGCCATTCTAAAAGAAATGGCTATAGCACCTTGATAAGGGAAATATATGTCAGCTACAATTTCTACTTCAACTCATCAGCAACGAAAAGATGGAAGAGCAGTCTAGTCTGGGAGCTGGGAGAGATTTATACCTTCTGATGTTCTCTTAAATACTTATGTTTGTAGTGCTTCATAATTTTTCATGTAATATCCTTGCAACATCCCTCTAAAGTCTAGAATAGTCATAAGTCTCATTTTACCAATGGGAATCTGAAAACAGGGAAGCTAAACTCCTTTGATTTGCATCAAGCAGCTTGCTTAAGGGCACAGGGGAGGTTTGTGGTGAAACGGGGAGGGAAGATCAGGTGTCCTAAACCCCAGGCTAATGCCCATGTAACTGGGCCATCTTGTCTCTCTGGGAAGCTCTTGGATCTGGCCTTTGCCTCTAATTCATTCATATTGCAGCCAATAATATCCATCTCTAGCACAGCAGCCTCTCCTGGCCTATGCTGAGAAGACAGGCTCTGAAGAAACCTAAATATTTTAAAAGCCCTGGAAGAGTATGCCCTGGCATAAGAAGCTTTGTGTTCTGCTCATAGGTGGCTAATCCTCAACGTACCTCAATGAAGAGGGTGAAGAAGAGGAAAATATTGGTTTATTAGAACAATAAGCTGGGTGGTCCAGTTTTCTTAAATTCTGCCCGAAGCTGGAAGATTACAGACTCAAGGCTAACTTCTCTTTAAAACCAGTGGAGAGAGGCGAACCTTTAACTTGGATGGCCCTGACCCTCTGCAGAGGTGTGTCTGCCTTTCTCCATGTGGCCTTTCTTGATCACTGCATGGCTGGGACAAGGCTCCAGCAGCACAGACATCTTGGTAGCTGAGTTAAGTGTGTACATGAGTTACAATGCTGGCGATATGTCTTCCCCTTCCCTGGTGCGTTACGTTCTTTCTCCCTGGGATGCTAATGGGAAATGGCAGCAGCACACGGCTGTACGTAACCTCACGGCTGAGGCATCCACAGTCAAAATACTTTGATGTATCCTCTTTGACTGAGAACTCAAAGTTCAGTTTTCTGATTCTGCTATCCTCAGGGGTCCATCAGTAGCAGGCATGCTGGTGTCCTGACTCCTGGGAACACGGACATCACACCTTGCCACGAACACCTGCATTACACTGATCGTGAAACGGGAAGTGAAGGGGTTGCCTTGCATGTGCCTGAGCTGAGAGAGCAAAACCTTCACTTGAGTGTTCCCAGACTTCTGATTGCTGACCAGCATCATAATCCTCATACGACACCATTTTCTTTCCAAGGGTTACTTGGTATCCCCAAAGAAAATCTGTAAATACTTTAAACCAACTGTTGAAAAAACTGTACCGGGTGCTGGAGTAAAAATAGCTGACTCTTAAGACAGGATGACTATTGTTTTTATTTCAAGTTTAACATTATAAACAGAAGATTTTGTTCATTTCTTGCCTAACAAATAGCTGCCTTCATCATAATTTCTTCTGTGGTTATGCTTTGAGAAAGGAAATGAGGGGGAAGTGGGAAGAAGGAGGGATAGAGGAGGTTTGTTGTTGACTTGAACAGTTTTAAAGGATGTTTTCATTGCCTCTGCTTGTTTGCACCTAAGGAGAGACGAAACATAAACAGTCCACTTACTTTTACTGACTTGAGCCAAAATACCAGGATAATTGTACCTGAAAGCAGAAGGGGTGACTTAACACAGTTTTGCAGGCAGATATGCCTGCTCCAAGCCAGAATCTATTCCTGACCTACTTCACTCAACACCAAGTTTTAAAGAGATGATTAGAGCGATACTTTATTTCAAATCTGTCAGCTAGTCAAGGCTAAGTTTGCCCTTTCTAGTGGTATTTTTTTGAGAGGTAGGGCAATACTCACAGGTATTATCAGAGGTATGTTTTCTTCTCACTTTAAGCCAAAAAAAAAAAAGAAAAAAGAATGAAAAAAGGTCTTTTGCAAAACAAAAAGGCAGGTGGCAATTTTTCTAAAAGACACCATCAAAGAAACAAGAAATTCAGTTTTTATCTCTTAATGCCAGAAAGCGAGCGAGGTTCCATTTGGGTCAAATGTATGAACTCCCTGACTGATACAACAAACAGAAATATTCGATGGATTTGTAATTTACCCTAGAAATTGACGGCTCTGATTGAAAATAATGATGTCTGACTGTGCAGGGTCAGTGAGTTGCCCTTTGTTAATGCACAGCTAACCAAGATCTACCATGCACAGATGCTGGAAAACCAATTAGCTATTCTAAGAAGCATTGGCAGATAAAATGTCCCGATTAATCACACAGAATATGCGTATTCCCTTATTTCTGAAACTCCTGTTTGAAAATGATCACTAATAGTTCTGAATGAACGCATTTAGTGGCTGAATATCCCAGCAGGGTTTTTTTAGAGCCAGATATAATTTGAATATCATTTGATGTACGAATCCTTAGGAAAGAACATAGCTGTGCATATAAACTGATGTCAAATATATTTATACATATGAAATGTGTATGTGTAAGCAACAAATGAGGCTTTCTTACTTTACTGTATATCATAAAAATCCAAAGATTATTAAATTAGAATGACTACATTATGCTAATTTGTTTTTTATTAGCAGCTTACTAGAACATTTTACTGCTGAATGTACTGGTTTTTTCCTATATGTTATTAATGCAGACATACTAGTATGCTAATGCATTAGTGTTTAAATAATTTAAACAAGAGTTTTATCCACCCTTGAGATGACTTGTTGAACTAAAATTATATTTGTAAGAAGACTTATGTTACTCTTTCAGTACATGGATACTAAATAATATAGAGTCTCTTATTTTTCTCCACAGAATCAACAGGAAGCACGTGAGAAATATTTCCCCGAGGTGAAATCACGTTCAGTGTTTGGCGAAGTGTGTTTGTTTATGAAGCTAAAGGTGAGAGAGATCAAGAAGAACAGGTAGACAAGAGGCTGAAAACCAGCCGAGGTAGCTCAGGAAGATGCGCACACTGTGCACATCTGGTGATGGCATTTGAGGATCCCTTTTAAATAATCTCTTTGTCCAGAGAAGACACTCCGTACAAGCCACCGAAAAGACTGCCTGTCCTAAAGAGGGAAGGTATCTATTAACCATTCATCCACATACAAACACTACCCATTTTGTCTCAGCCTTTCCTCTGGGGCACATGTCCTCCTTTCTCCAGTCAGGAGGAAGGAAAAACCAGTTACAGCAGCCCCTGTGAAGGTGAACTTTCATTCCTCTGCTACTCGTGAGTTCATGACTAGTGACCGGAGGGAAGCAGCACCTGTACTTCCCTGCTTTCTGCCTGTACCTCTTCACTGGCTCTCTGAAAGGGTTAACCAGAGAGCAGGGGCTGCACTTGGTGTCAGGCTTGGACCAAGCTTCAGAGAGACAGCGTTTGGGTTGAAGGTTTTTGCTCTCCAGCCACTTGCTTGGGGTCAAAGTAGATAGGGGACAGCTAAGACGATGATGCAGAGATCTCGCAGTGGAAACATGTTGATTAAGACCAGACACCTGTGTTTTCTTCTCTTTTCTCATGCTGAGGATTTGGCCATTCACGCATTTTTCTGTGGACATTGCTGAAGCACCCCATTTCTCTCCTTTATTTGAGCTGAACCTGGAGATGCTGGGCTACCATCCAGCAAACAGCTCATGAACACTCACTAAAAATACATGCTGGTATCATTATATCCAAAAACATCTGTCCTGCAGATACTGTTGTGCAACAGAGTTTTCAGGCTGCCAGTTGCAACCTTGGAACCAAACTGTTGTCATTAAGAAGTAGATTAAAAGGGTAACATTCAGTCCAGGGAAGAAAGCACATGGGGAGCCTGTGGTTTCTACCATAGCCTCCCACTCCACAGGTATCTCAAAGGAGCATGGAGGCCAGGATTGGGAGCAAGTAGATATAAAAAACTTAAGCTTACCTCCCCTCTATTCTTGCAGGCTGCTTTTCAAGGTCAACCACTGAGGATACGTGGAGGGGGACGCCCAGTGTGTAAAGGTATGACTGAAAGCGGGTTCCTGCAGCACCAGGACCACAGCCTTGTCTTCATTCGTCTTGCAGGTAGATGGCAGGATACCACTGCTCATGCGCTGTGTGTCTTAATGAAGAGTCACAGAACTTTGTTTGGGTAAACATTGCTATAATGTAAACAGCTCTCTATCCTGGAAGGGGAGGTGTTTTGCAAGCATAGCTGTTTTTCAAGCTATTTCTTAACTATGTGGGTGTCCGTGCTATGAGGAGGAGGAAAAAAAAAATCAGAGAATTTAAGCAGGTGCACATGTGCCTCTGTGCCTGGCAATGGCTTTAAGATGTTAATGAAGTGATCCTTATTTTTGTTCAATGAAGGCCTGTTCTTCGTATTTTTGCTATATAAAACAATGCACAACATGAGACAAAATGTATTCAATTATGCCTCACTCTGCCTTAACATGAAATTGCTTAGTGTTATCTCTAATAAACATAAAAATGAAGAAGGAAAGTACAGATTGCTCTGTGCAAGGTCTAATTTTTTTTGTGTGCATTATATTAACTATCTCTGCGCAATTTTGTGATAATCAAGCAAATAAGGAAAAAGCCTCAGTTGAAAACCCCAGCATATAATCAGCAATTACAAGTGGGTAGTGCTTCATTTCAGGGGTTTTTATGGTCATTATGGATGGTAAGAGTCTTGTTTAAATATTTGAATATAATTTCCCAGAATCAGTTAGGTACCTTCATTGTAATGGAGGTATTGATGGAGATGTCCGTGCACTCACCGCCCTGTTTTTTGAGATTGTGGCCTCTGAAATCTGCAATGTTAGTTTATTGTCTGCCTCTTGCTTTCAGCCCCAGGTGGATAATGAGATCCCAGGGTGGCATCACTAAAGGCGAAATCAGTTGACCTATAGGAGCAGTGATCCTTCTCCTATGGGGAGACTATAGCTTTATCTACATCTCCCCAGCCTTTGGTTTGGCAAGAGACCTGAAGGATGTGACTTACTCAAAATTACTCCTTTCCTAAAAAATGCAGGAGAAGGTTTGACTAACCCACACTAAACTAAAACAAGGAGATTTGTATGCTGCAAAAACAGAAAAAATAAACTTCCCTCCCTGTTTCACATTTATATTTTCTAAGATTTAACAGACCACATAGAGGTTTATAGACACTTTTAGCCTAGAAAAAGAACTGATAAAGAAATTCTCTGAAGTCTGAATGGAATATAATTGCAACCGAGGACCATGTATGTTCTAAGGAAAGACTAGTACGCAGAGCTGGATCGGTCCTCAGACTCGCAGAGCATTTACAAAACTGTCCAGATTCTGAAGGAGCTGAACCACACCTTTCAATTACTACCAGTTAATATTGTGGAAATGGATCACTTCCTTAAATATCATAGCCTTTCTTAACCTTGCCTTAAGCATTTAAGAGACAGTACTATTAGTCAAAAAATAATTATTTGTTAATTGATTTGGTAAAATTCTCAGCCAGGAGGTAATTAACATGCTTGATTGGGCTAGGAAAAAAGTGCAGTTTCTTTCTACAAAATATGTAAGTGCTACAAAGAAAAAAATAGTTCTTTTTGTTCTTGGTCAAAGATAAAGAGTAAAGATGTCAAAAAGAATCTGGAAAAGCCTGAAGAACTAGCTTGTGCACAGGAGGGAATCATGGTACTTTCATGCATCCAGGAGAAATTTACACTGTTTGTGCTGAAGTGTGCATATATAAGCACACACCTGTGCAGTGTGCAAGTCTAGAAAAGGTGTAGGCAAATTTAATATGACTAAAGTTGGTTTTGCCTTTGTATTATTGATAAAGTCTAGTTGATTTTACCCGATATTCACTTTGTACCTTTGTATCTTGGCTGTATTTCCGCTTGCACCTAAGCACTTGCGACACCAAACAACCTGAATTGAAGCTGAAAAAGGCCATCTGCCATGGTGACATACACTTCTGGGCTGGAGAACACCTCTGGCTCACCTCGTCCTCTGTATGCTTCATGAAGTTTAGTACTGCTCTGGAAATGTCCCTTTCTGGGGGTTTCTACCACCTACTTTTGAAACAAATTCTTCCTGGTGAACACTAGTTCAATGATCATTTTGCTCACATCAGCCATTCTGCTGAACACTGCTGTGGCAAGGGTAAAGGAGGCTTTCTCTGTAGGGGGGCTGCAAAAAAAAAAAATATTCATCAAGCAGAACCAAAGGAAAGAAGTAAAAAGTATAACTGGATTGTGCCCGTGCACTGAAACGTTTAGCACAAAAGCTGAAAAAGTCTGCGCATTGACTGAAAAGACTCATACCTGCAACATATTTGGAACTGGCAAAAATTTCCAGCTGCTCCTCATAAAACACTTTTGTTGATGGTTTATAATCTGCGCATTCACTTCCTGCATGACAAAACCAGAGACATGCATATGAGAAACACACAGGCATTAAGCTGTCTGGGTTAAATTCATCCTTTGTGTAATTCCATCAACATTTCTCTGTTGGACTTGGACCCTCAACATTCACAGTAAAATCTGGATTGACTTGAACTTGCATGAACCAAGCCAAATTTGTAATTACAAGGCCTGGCAAGGAGTGTGTCTCTTTCTCACTTATTTTGTATTTGCCATTGTTAACAGTGAGTGATTGACTCTGTGATTCTCACGCCAGCCTTGAATCTATGGAGAATTCAGGGAGATGAGGAGCTTGATCTGAGAGAAATTGAAAACATAAGGCTCAAATTAAAGCACTCTGCAAGTAAAGTGAACATTTTTAACTATCAAAATGCAGGAAGCAGTGGGTGGCAGCTAATATTTTTCCTCCTTTTAATTTGACAGTTTAGAATATCACCTATTGTTTTGTGAAGGAAATTGGTACATTTAGATTAAATCTTGAATTATATACCGCACAGCACAGTCTTAGATGTGGCTTTTCCTTTTATTACAAACTGCTTCTATTAAGATATACTCCTCTTACTGCTTCTTTTTTTTTCCTTTTCCCGTGACTCCTGTGTCCACACCCTTTCTGCAAACATCATTCTATACATTTCACTGCATGTACCTTTTGATAATAGATACAAAAAATGTTTTTATAATTTATAGACTGGTTTAGGTTTCTTCTTCTTTGTTTATCTACTGCATGTTATTCTCACAGGGCTAGTAGTATTTTCCCTTCCTTATACACCTGTGCTATGAGGGTAGTGTTGATAATAAGGACATAGGCTTTAGCGTCCAGCATTCACAGTTCTTGTAAGGAAATTTGTAAGGGTGAGTGCCCCATTGTAGCCCCACTTTCCAGCGAGGGCTAAATGATCTTGGGGTCTTAGGAATCATTGAAACCCATTATGTAGCTTTATTCCTTTCCCCAAGATGCTGTATCACCTCATTGGGGTGGTAGGTCACTGGTCTCCAGCAGCTCACTGCTTCAACAGCCAACAGCAGTACACCTGCAGGAGCATGGTTATCTGCTTCTCTTTCCAGTAAGACTTACAACCTTCTGCTGGTGTCGCACTGGACGCTCCAGCTCAGCAAGCCTTGACACTAACATTACTGTCAGTGCTGACCTCTTTGATTTTTTGTTTCAGGCTCTCTGCAAACTCAGGGAGATAGCCCCATGCCAGTTATACTCAGTTTTACCCTAGAAATAGGTAGTAAGGGCAGAAGTACGTCCTAAGGCCTGACCTCTTGTGTATCACAGGCTGTAGGACTCTCTGAAGTTGATTTATGTTTGATCTAGAGTACTGGTTTTTGAACGTTGTCTTTGTTTAAAAGTTGCCATTGCTAGAAAATGTGCTTCGAAGACTGTTTTCTACCAAAACCAGATTTTGCACCTCATTTCCATTGTAAGTATCTCCAGCCTTAACCTTCCTCTACTTGCTTTTCTTTGCTAAACTGAATAACCCATTAGCAAAGTTGTATTCCCTCGTAGGTACTTACAAACTCATCAAATTACCTTGCAACCTTTTCTTTCATTAACTAAATAGATTGAGTTCCTGCAGCGTTACTAACAGATGCTTCCTCCTGTTCCTTAATCTTTTTCAGGGCTGCCTTGATCCCTCTCAGTTATCAATGTCCTTTCCAGGACATGATATTTCAGTCATGATTACATCGATGTTCAGGGCAAAAGCAGGACCAGCTCTTCGTCTTTTTAGGAGATCTGGGGCTCCTTTCTTGGCCACAGAACTGAACTGAGAACACATGTCCCTTCCTGGGAGTTATGTTCCTGCTTGGATGAGATCTCATAAGGGACACTGTTTCTCCAAACTGAGTCCCCAGAGATGCCCTCCTTCCTTTCTTTCTAGACATATGAACACCAGCTGGTCTTAATACCATGTTTTTTCTTCTGTCTACCTTGCCATGTGGTAAAATTCGGCTAAGCATTGAATGTTTGCTTTTGTGTTCCCCATTTTATGCATCTTCCTGCTAGTCTAGGTATATGTGGGAGAAAGCGTGTGTGTATTTTTTCATGTGCGGTAATATCATACATCACCTCTGATGCAGCATAAAGCACCATAAATCCGTCTGCATCAGCCATCTATCATCTTAATTATATACTTCTCACCCAGGCTTTGTGTTATCTGCAGATCTCATCAATGACGACTTTATGCTTCCTTCTGCATCTTAGGCAAAAAAAGATAATTGATGTAGGACTGGATCCCCACTGAACCTCACTAAAAACACACATCTTTACAGTGACGTTCTGGTATGTAACTGCTTCCCAGTTTTAATCCATTTAATGTGTGCAGTGTTGGTTCAAAGCAGTCTTAATCAACCGTTTTTGCAATATATGGTACTGACTGCATAAAATGTCTTGTAGGAGCCCAAATATAGTGACACCATTACCTCTGTCAGCCAACTTGTAATCTCATCAGAGAAAGATATCAAGTTAGTTTGACAGGATCTATTTGCCAAAACCCCCCACTAAGTGATGACAATTATACTGCCTCCCATTTATTCCTTATTAATTGGGTCTTGTATCAGCCATTCCTTTCTTTTGCTTAGGATTGATGTTTGTCAGTCTGAGAATCTTGTAATTACCTGAGTTGTATCATTTGCTCTCTCTTAATTTTTTATTTTTTTTTAAAATCCTGCTGTTATGTTACTTTTTCTCATCTTCTGGAACCTCTCCAATATTACAAGCGTTATTGAAAAATCAGCACTAATGGTCTGGAGGGGTTTTCATGTAGGCCCTTTTAAACTCTCGTATGCTCGTTTTGAGACTTAGCGCTATAAATATGTCTAAAATCAGTAGCTTTTATTTGACGTCCTTCTGATGCACTGCTGGAGTGAAAATTGTTTCATGATTTGCTTATGAAATGATCACATCATCTGATCCTTGGCCAAATACACAACAGTTATTTTTTGAACATGTCTGCCTTTTCTGGATTATTTTTGGCAATTTTATAATTTCCATTTCCACTGTTAAGATTCCTTTTGCTCCCTTTATGTTCAAAATGCCTTTCTGACTATTGTTAGCCCTATTTACCATAGAGTTGCATCCTTTTGCTTCACTTATCAGTTTTCTCGTGTTAAAATTCCTAGCTCATAATCTATATTCAAATCTACATAATCATCCATTGTCTTACTTTTTGTTCCCTGTTCCCCGTTCCCCCATTCCCATTTCCCCCCCCCCTCCCCTTAATTGTGACCTTCACTTTTAGAATAAGCAACAATTGGTTTGTAGCTGGTGTGGTCTTGAACATCTCCAAATGGTGATTCACATTTGGCCCATTTATCCTTTCATGCCCAATGATTTGGACTCATGAGGTCTACCAACTTCCTTAAAAAGTAATCCCAATGAATAAACAAAACAATAAATGAAATAAAAGCCAAGACTTCTGAAAATGGTAAGCTTCCAAGAGGTGGCACCTGTCAGAGATGACCAGAACAGAGAGAAGCTGTTTAGACAAGACTACTCTGTTTTAGGGACGAGAAAACAGTTTAGCTGTGTGGACAAATGCTGTTTTGGCACCTTGTCTTCATGGCCAGTGAATGGTCCTTGATCATTGCGGTTGCTAACACAGATCTGGCCACTTCTGCTGTGTGGCCACATGTCATTTTCCTGCATGTTCCCACCTCCACATATTGTGGGCAATCAGCTCTCAAAGATGAGCTCAGTGGATCTCAAAAGGCCTGACTTATTCATAGGGACACCTCCAAGCTAGCTAATGTCTGAGGAGAAACTCTACAGTGACCAGGTCCTCGCTGTTCCACTATGGCAGCCAGAACTTAGCTCCAGAAATGTTTGTATAACTTTGAATGGCAGGGTTGTTTTTTCAAAGGCTTACTGTGGCTTTTCTCTCTACCTGTTTGTAAAATAAACTTAACATTGAGACTTGAATCTGATGTGGCTTCCTTGTCAGGTGGGTCCTTCTTGGTGATGTCTCAACAATATTTATACTACCAACATAAAAGCAGAGGCAAAAAGCAACATGGAAGTTTGTCTCCTTCTGCCCTTTCCCCTTTCACAGGGCAAATTCATCAGTGTTTCATGGGAGCGTGTGTGTAGGTGATTTTATCCTTTAATAAAAGTTACACAGACCCAGGCTAAACCCCAATGAAGACAGCACCTTCCTGAGGACTGCTAATTAGGTCCAGGCACAAACTTTTGCTGATATAAAAGATGCAATAAGTGTTTTAGTTTTAAGAATGAAAAACAAACCCATTCAATTGTGCTAGAATTATTCAAAGAGCCTGGGATTTCAGACAGAGTCAGAAATTACTAGAGAACCCAAACAAAAAAACAAGGAAAGCTGGACCAGGTGCTAGCGGTTGATTGCACAGACATCATGGCTTGAGGATGGGTGCATTGGGATGCTGTCTGTTATGTCGCAGCTCACTGCTATTGGAGTCTGAACACAATGAGAAGAAAATTATCTTCATCCATACTCTCACATAGATATTTTTTCAACTGTGTTCTATGATAATTTTATAAACCATTGCAAACTGCATGTGTTATGCTTTTAAAAAAACCCTTGCAAAATAGGTAATTCACATAAGTGATGTGAGACTGACATCCAGACAATTTCCAAGGGAAAATAATTTCTTTAAAGTGTGCTCTGTGGTAGCACTATATCTTTTCATCTAGTGGACACAACTTCCTCCCTATGGAACTGTATTTTTGAGAAGAGTGAGCACACCAGCAGTGCTGAGGCCAGCTGAGAGGGATTCTGGAATCACCAACAGGTACAACTCTTACACTAGCCCTACCACAATGTAAATCTGTTTCCCTAGAAATCTGAAATTACAGGGAAATTGCAGAATGCCCTCAGAGCTGCAAGAAAGAGGCAGCTCCTCATTTGAAGTGATTTAGCTTAGATTTAGTCTGTTCAACGTTCATGCTTGCAGAGACATGCAACAGGATGTGATGCTAGCACCCGTGCTGATGTCAGGAGTAGTTTTAATTTACCAAACTAAAAAAAGCAAAAGTTATACTGTCTCAGTTCCACCTAAAGTGGAATTGAGGTGGGATATGGGTGCCTAAGTCATTGGGTGAGGTTTGGAGGCTGTGTGATTCCTGGGGGACCACTCTCTCAGGCAGCAACAGCTTCAGGGGATGTGCACTGAGTGTCTAGTCCATGCAGAATGTAGTATAGCAGGGGATGCCTGCTGAACTCCTACAGAAGACACTGCAAATTTATTTGCTCAAAAGGCACTGCTCATTCACATTGTTTTAATGGGCAGTGGGTCTGTATTTTTCCCTGGCTCAGAGTCAGCATTCCCACTCTTGCCTGGGCTCCCTTTGCCAAGGTTCTTCATCTCCCTGGTTTTAGTCACTCCTCTGCCAAACACAAGACCAGCACTTTCCGACTTCACAGGGCACTGCAGAGGTGAATTCACGGCTGTTTATGAGATGCTTGGACACTTTGGTAATGAGGAGCACAGAGAACCCAACAGACAAATATGGTTTCAGTGAAACACACCCAGAGTGAGCCTGACCTGTACTAGCACTGTTATATCAGCAAAGCTGCTGATGAATGAGACTTTGGGAGTCCATCATGAGAATAATATGTCCATAAAAGCTGCATAAGACTAAAAAACCTCCCCAGTCATACAGTGATGCCACACTATAATGAGGTTGCCACTTTGGATGGATCTTATTCAGTACATAACTGGACTTGGGTTATCTTATACTTCTTCAATCTCCCTAGAAGGGCAGGGACCAATTCTATAAATGTATGATGTTTAGAAAATATGTAGAATGGGGCAATCACTCTGCAAGAGTCTCCTTTTTGTTTGTTTCCTGTACTGTAGTTTTACTATCCATCTCATGACTTGGTGAGCATGTTAAGATCTTCTGGAGGCAGAAACATGCTGAAAACACTGGTTTCAAACACAGTAAATGCTAAGATTAAAGCTTCACCTGCAAATATATCGGAGACTGTTTTTTAAACATAGCTGATGACAGCCCTGCCCCTGATATGAGCTGAGCCGGTGACCACACTAATTAAATAGGTTAGCATGTCCTGTTGCAACACATTTAACACTTTTTCCATTAGTAGTTAGTTATATAGCCTGGGTGGCAGATGAATTAGTGTGGTCTTTTCCAGTAGTGAAAGCAGTTATAACCCCAAGATAAGCCAATGTTACCAAAGGTTTACTGTGTGCGTCCAACTACGTGATTGTGTTTAGGGGAGATTTTGTTTGACTTTTGTCCACCTATTGATGTAACCTGTATTAAAAAAAAATAATCTAAACCCTGGGAATATAAACTCAATAATAATATCATCACAACAATGCAAAAGTAATGTTATATTAATTTTGCACTGCAAGGTCAGTACATTAAAAACCAATGTACTAATTCATCACAATGCAATAGCACTGCTGAGTTTGAGAAAGTTACAGTAGGGATTGGTTTGATCTAACACCTTTAAATAATGGATCGTCTTTTGAATGTGATCTTCTTCCACGTGGCAAAAAAATAATTGTGTGGAAACTTCTGAGAAATGGGGAGCTGCTCTGAACAATTAAAAGCATAAGAAAAATACAGAACAGATAGCCAAGAAAATGCCAGAAAATCTTTGCAATATATTTAGTGATTATACCAATTCTTACAACTAGAGAATTTTTAGCTGGTTTTACAAATATCTACCAGGTCTGCCATGAAACAAACAAATACCATTTGGGGAATTGCACTGTGCAGTTGAGATTTTGTTTCTTGAGAACAATGTTTTAGTGGTTCCATCTGAACATACTGAAGTGTGCAAAAGATCACAGGTTTGGCCAGTTCTTGTATACCCAGAAACAGATGTATAGGTAATTTCACAGACATGCATACTTTATGTGGTTGTGGGGATGGGTACCTTAGAAAAATCGGATCTGTGGGTACCGTGGATGACTTTCCTCCTCCTCAATGAAATATACAGTTCTGCACTGATTTCTGATTCTATTTATTTGACTATTTATTTGACCACTTTGATACCTGTGTAAAAATTATTATTGTGCCAATACATTTGTTGTGAATGAGTGCTGACTCTTCAGCAGTGAGGTGACATTCTTCCATTGCCAGGTGGGCAGGAAATTGCTGGGGGGGTTGTGCAAAGTGCTGGCAAATGACAGCTTAATCACATCAATTGCCTCAAACACACATGGGCAACAACTGGGAATGAAAGGACCGAGCCTATATAAACAACAGCAGTGCTATCTCACATCCAGACCTTTCAAGATTGAAAGGATGGACACCCTGTGTAGCAAGTCTGTGCTTTGCCAGGTGCATTTTGCAGAGCAAAGGCTAAAAGCTGTACCAAGGTATTCTCCCGTGAAGGTATTGCTTGACGCTTTAGAAAATCTGAGGAGGGTCAACACCTGATCTACTCTCTTCTCCGTAGCCCACCCTTCCAGCTATCAGCACAGCCCTGGTATTGTATGTGTAGCACATCTGGCAGCATGCTGCCCTTGGCTTCCAGCCTGTAGCTGATCCCTTCATCTGACCCACACTGATGCTTTGCAGAATTTGGTTCCTATTCAAGCATCACAGCTCTTATAAAGCCCTTTGTCTTTTCCTGCTTTGGGTGGAGGTTAGTGTAATGCATAAAGGGAGCCAAAAGTTTCTAAGTCTGTTCCTTCTCTCATGGGAGAGTGTAGAAAGACAGGCATTTCCGCAGGATCTTAAACTCAAACAAATATAATCATGATGATTACAAAACGGGTAACTCCATATTTACTTCTGCAGTCTCTCAGCAGGCAACAATTAGTAGGTGAGGCTACAGACAGCACAGCAGTAGGATGAGGGGGACCATATCACATCTTACTTGCTTCTATTTGCCTAAATAATATCACTGCCAATTTTAATAATGTATGATATTAGTAAATAAGAACATACTGTCCAAATGCAAGCAAAGAAAAAAGAGTAAATGTACTTAAATCAGGCAGAATCCATTTTCAGTCATGTTTGTTGAAGACGTATTTTAATTTACTTTACTAGGACCTTTACTTAGTACCTGACAGAAGCTTGTGTGAGCGGATTAAGAAGAGACAATAAGAACTAAAATATGAAATAGATAATTAGTTTTAACAGTGTGAGAACTTTAGAAGGTACATTTCAATACTAAAGTTTGTAATCCATACTCTTGTTATGCTTGTCATATACAATAAAAGCCTGCCCTTACTGTTACAGCTGTCACGATCTTTTGCTCCAAACTGCACCAGTGTGCAAGCAAAAAACCCCACAGAACAACAGATAAACATTTATTTCCTGATGTCAGAATTATTGAATTAGTGCCTGAATATGGAGTTTATTTGATGGAACTCATCCATTTAGCAGGAGTGAAAGGCGTTAGCTAAGACACAGTCAAGCTGCATAAGGCCAGTGCACAGTTAAGGCCATTTGGACATTGTTTTAGGAGTGTATCAAGACATTTCCATGTGTCCCTGCCCTGTGAGACCAGCACAGTTGGTATGACACCATCTTAAGTGTATGACCCTTTCCTAAATCCTAGGCCTGTAATATTTCAAATGTGCATGTCAGGGTATAAACAAAGGATGAGTTCTAGTATGGACAGCTGTTGTGGTCCTCTGTGGCATCCAAGCACTTGCGATGGCGAAGGATTCCCTGTAACCAGTGCGCAGGTTGTTCTTCAGTTTCTTTGACTGTGCTTGATTGAGTAGTCTGGGATCTCTATGTTTTAAGAGAACAGGGAGAGAGGAGCATCTCCTGGTGAGTTCCCAGTTGTCCAGTTGTGATGGACATCTATCTTAGGTGAATTGCTCTGCAGCTACCTGCTTTTTCTTTTTTTCTTCTCTCTCTTTTTTTTTTTTTTAACCATATGGAGAACCTGGACAAATTCTTAAAGCAAACGCCCACTTTTTGGATAGCTAAAGCCAGCAGATGCAAATCCCATCCTGTATTACTCTGAAATTAATCAATTACCCCTGTCTCCAAGTTTAGATCTGCTTTTAAAATGTGCTGTAACTTTGGCATCCAAGGTTTCCCGCACTGCGTGCCATGACGAGTAATAAAGCATTCAACACATACAAAATTATGAAACCATACTGGAGAAAGTTAACTCTCAGCTGTGTCGATGTTGCAGGACAGGAAGCAAAAGTGATTCTGACTGTGCTTGGACTGTGAATCTGCTAGGAGAGAAGATGTGGGTTTTTTTTTAATATGCACATTTTAAGCAGAAGGATATTTTTCAGCTCCAGTGTTTTGAATGTAGATGAATTCACTTCTGTACACATATCAGTAAGTGGTAATATTCTGCAAATAAACACACATAGCAGGGTTTTTCAGAAGCCTTTGCAGATGTCTTTCTTATATCTGCCTCTGATTTACTCCCTGCAGGTAAGATGTGTGACGGTTCTCCATGTAAGTGTGATTGCATTTCTTCAGTCCTTGGCACAATCCCATCAGGCAAGTCTTTGTTTTTTCAGTTTCAGGCAGAGTCACTCAACACAATCTCACAGTGTAGCCTTTCTGGACTTCTCTCACTTTTCCTCCTAATTCCCTCTTGCCAGAACTGAAGTCAAGACATACACTGAAGCAGAGAATGGTTAATCCTAGTAATTCTGGTTACCTTTAAGTCATGACAGCTTTGTCAACATCGTAATCTTATACACATGAAAAATTACTTTCACTGTGAAGAATTTTTGTTTCTGATCTAAAGAATTGATTAATTTGCTTTAAACCACTGTCTTCTCCTAAGTTGTTCCTTACTGACTTTAGTCTCAGCAGTAGACGTTGCCAGAGGTAGCGTTCTGATCTCCATCATACTAATCTGTCTTTGTTTTTCTGTTGTCCTGGGGGAGTGGAAAAGTGAGGAAGGTAGAGCAAAACAAATGTCATTACAGTTGCAAATACTGGGTTTGGTTTTTTTGCTTATTTGAGTATCATTGTGTTTCTGTCAAAACTGTGCATTGTACTGTGTGTCCTCAGGACAATTGCTGATAGCCCTCTGACCTTGCTGCAGCATTTCAGAAGTCTCTCTGGCTGTGTTTCGGAAAAGAAAAACAACAACCTTCATTATAAAGTTGCACTGAAACCAGGTTTTATTTTTCTGGTTTCCAGTCATATGTTGCTGTGATTGTGAGTCAAATGCTTGCAGGCCTTTGATGTGAAGCTATGAACAACATTGCTTTAAATAGCAAAGAATGTATTTGTATTGCATCTTGGGTCTGCAGCTCACAGTCGAGTAGTTGTCCAGGAGCCATTTGTGCTCACCAGAAGCAGTTCATGCCCAGGAGAGCTCAGAGAGCATGGTATGTGTCGTGCCACCATGGCATGTGAAGGCACTCACCACCTTGGCTGAATATCACCCATCTCCCTGGCATCAATGTTGGGCTTTTCTGGTGCTGCAGTGAAAGGTGACACACAGGCACAGGTAGTCATGTCACAGTGCTAACAGAGGACAGTGCCAGCTGATGGCTTCCATTCCTGTCCTGTAATCCACATCGGGAATGCTGTGGGACTGCCACAGGAGGCTGGTGATGCTCAAAGTTTGCTATGACATACCAAACCTTGACTGTTGGTTAGGATGTCCCTAAATCACAGTTTAATAGAGGTTGGGAAAAGTATTCTGGGGAAATAGTGTAACATGCTCTTCCTGTTCTGACAGTCTTAGGAATCTGCTTTTAGATGCCATTGAGGGTAAGATATATGGGCCCGTGGTTTGATCCAATAGTTTCTTCTTCTCTTTTACATTTTCATGTTGTTTGTGCTCAGCCAGAGCCCTACCTTTTGGTGGAGTGTTACGAACCTGCTTAACGTTGGACTCACAAGGATGCCTCTTGAAAATGGTACTGCTGCTGTACAGGCAGGAAGGGGTGGTCGCTTTAGGATTAGAGGGTGTTCTGTTCAACTCTTACCAGTATGTACAGGGGGAGGTGAATACGAGTACTGAAAGGGACACATCAAAGTTTAGAAATGTGGGTACCATGATACACCAAAGCACAATAAGAAGCTTTTTTGAAAGTATTGCTAAGCAGACTGAAATCAGCAATACTGTAAAGTGTGTGAGAGTCTGATTTTTTGAGATTAACAGCCCCATTTTCTGTCCAAATGGTTTCAGATAAATTCATGTGAGTACTGAATAATTATACACTGCTTATCTGACTGAACTTCTAGTCCTAAAGATTCAGCATTTCTGGAAGGTTTGCTCAGCTGTGGAAACCTTTAGTGAGACATTTTAACTGCAAGAGCACAGGCAATATCAGCTGATAAAATCTGCCATTTCCAGGTCTCTAGTACCACATAAATCTTTTCTTACTGGGGCTCCAGTTTTTAACACTTTCCTTCTACTAGGAGATTGATCTTGCTCTTGTATTTAAAACAAGGACTATTAATGGACTATTGTGGAATGATAGTTTAGGATCACTGATGCACACAACCTTACTTTGTTACAGTGAGAAAATTATATTATGTGTATTTGTAATAATAAAGAACAGCTTTAATCCCATGCCTACCACAGAAAGCATGCTATAAATAATATTCTGTCCCAAGTTAATCACACTAAATTTTGTTTTAGTTAAGGCAAATATCATGCCCCTGTTTAATGCAATTGTATATATTACCATTCATAAATGCCTTGAATTTTCTTTCACATTTATGCTGCTTGTAGAACAGTATCACCTTACTTTTAATATGTTGGTATCTTGGAAGTCTTTCCATTCTTAGTGTAGTCTGAAATTTGTAGGCTAAACAGCTGTCTATTGAATCTTTAAATGTCGTGACACTAAAACATAGACAAAATTTGATTGTCATGTTCCTTTTCACTTTTTTCCTATTGATGCTGTACCTGCCATTGATACCTGCTCACGGCTTTGAAATGGCCGTCTTTCTCTCTGTGTGTAGTTAAATACTCTTCAAGCTCTTGATTGCCTAGCTATAGTGTAGCTAGGAGTTGCACATTTGCAAGTCCATAATATTTGGCAAATTAAAAACGTGGATATCTAAGTACTGCCATACCTAAGCTATGCCTGTGCCTTTCTGCTCTCTTTCCCGGGCTGCATTCTTTAACTCCATTCTGTTCTTCCCGCCTTTCTTCATCAGCTCTTCTGAGCCTTACTCATTTCTTTCCACCTACACTCGCCACCTTCTTGTCCACTTTTATAGCCTATCTTAAAGCTGCTTGTGGGAAGTGCAGCTCTGCCATTTGCCAGAATATAAATACCTGCCTGCTTTGTGCAAGGACAGCAACACTGGGCAGGCATCCATGTGGAGTAATCATCAACAGGCATCATCAAAGCTGCAGGAGACCTTGACTCTGGAAACCACTTGTAAAACACCCATTAAGATCACTGAGATCCAGGAACACTCAGTCTCACTAATATACCGGAGACTATATACGTGCGTAACTTTAGGTATAGGGTTTCTTTTTCCAGTTTATAAATGTCAGTATTTGTTGCATTGAGTTTGTACTGATGATCACGTTATGTATCCAAAGTATATTCTATCCATGTTATTTAATCTTAATGTATGTTTTATGGTAGCAACTGGATGAGCCTGTATGGATTTTCAGTGTTTCAAAACAGAAGAAAAGAGAGGAAATTTTTGTGAGAATTTAGACAGTGGCTCCAAACATAAAAGTTTCTGGACTCAAGAAAGCTCTAAGGTGTATGCTTCATATTAAATGATGAAATGGAGCTTTAAGCACACACCTGGAGCTGAGCAGTGCCTCAATACTGTTACAGAAATAGGCACTGTGGAAAGCAGGGTGATCTAAATTTTGGCTCAGTGTTTTGAGTTTCCCAAATTAAATGCTGGAACTGTACAGAAAGGAGTGTTATTCTGGAGCTGCAGTGAGAGTGGTAAGGTTTGACATCTCATAAACCTTTAGGCCACTCAGAGTAGGGGCATGAGTCCAAATTCAGCACAAGCTGGGAGACACTACTTCGTCCAAAGGTAAGACACAACAGATTAGTTGATTTGGGTCACGGTACTGCAGGCAAGAAACCTCTCCCCAGACCCTGCCAAGCAGCCTGCAGTTGCAGGAGCTGCTGTCTCATATGGGAGGCAAATTTCATTCCTCCTCCTGCATAAGTGAAGGCTTCCTTCACTCCTCAAGCTGTGAAGCAAACTGACTGGTAGTATGGTCTGTGCCTTATTTTTGTGGGGAACTGTTGCTCCAGACCCAGCGTTTTGTAGAGGGACTTAGCAGGTGTGATTCATCAATCATTTCCTCGGAGGGAGCAGCGTACTGCTCATACCTCGTCACTAGGAAAAGAGCAGGGATTCATCCAGGGTTTCTGGAGATGCTGACAGCCGACTCCTGGGGTGGTGGCCTGTGCCAAGACGTGGCAGTATGACACGTCAAACAATACAGACGTACCCATGATGAGGGAATGTCGTTGCCTCCTTACAGCCCAAGTAAGCATGTAGATGAGAGACTTCATGTTTATCTTCCTCTGCTTGCTAGTCTTATTCCCCTTTCTTTGAGCTGCATTGAAGGTTGATAGTGTAAAAATAGTGGTGCTAGTGGGAAAGAAGCAATATCTGTTATAAGTGGTGAAAGAGTTTAACTGTGAGAAAGTCACCTGCATTCCTGTGAGCTGGTGGGAGATGGCTGTGGCAGAATCAGGCTGAAACTGGTGAGAGTTGTCACTGTGGCACACTTTCCCAGATGCTTCAGTCCCCAGTGCTGTCACTGCTTGTCCCCTACACCCCATAAAAGCTGATTAACTGGATCAATGCAAGTTTTGGATTAGGCAGGTTATTGGATTCAGCATGGCGGATGGAAAGTGTTGGAAGCAGAGCACAGTTGCTCTGGAGGGCATTTGCAGGTATCAGACTGTCAGATCCGCTGCTTCTGTTGAGCCAACGTGAGGACAGTGCGAACACTGAATGGGCAGGAGTGCTGCTGGTGGGAGGACAGAGAGTGCAGGGATGCAGTGAGGCCACTGTGTAAGATGTGATGTCACCCTATGCGCAGATCTGCTGGAATTAGGAGCTAGAGTTGCTGGCTATGGCATGGAAAATTATTCACACACATTAAATTCTTCACTCAGGATGTGATAAAAGGCAGCCTGTAATCTTGCTGTAAGGTCTGTGGCCAGTGCACTATGGAGTCATGAGGATTTCAAAATATTGCTTGATGTTAAGAGCTCTGGAATTTTCTTTGCTTCCATGGCTTGAAATGGACATAGTCCAGTGAGCTTCCTCATACACCGCGCGAGAACCATTTATTTGCTAGGGTTTTTTTTCCAGACAATGTTGAGATTCTCTTTCTGGAGTGATGAAAATGATTTCTGGCTTTGCTTTTGCTAACTGAATATTGTTTTTCAGAATCTGCTGGATTATTATTAAGCCAATAACTGCATATGATAATAACTATAGAAATTAATAACTACATTTACAGTAACATATGTACGATATAATTTTAGAATATGCCTTAAAGCTTTCTGTCAGTATGTCTAATGTTCTTACTTGGGTGATTGTTATTTTACCTTCAAACTGAAGTAAAAATAAGATATGATCAGAGTCATGATTTGTCATTCCAACTGAAATTAGTCATTGGTCATCAAGATGCTAATCAGATTACCTGTTTCTAAAGAATTAACTTAATTTTACTAATATATATGAATAGTTTTCAACTCCACAAAACTCTTCAACAAATTCTGAAACTTTCTTTAGGTTGGATTTGTCCTGCCCAGCGTCAGGCACTCTGGTGGTCAGGTGTCTAGTCCAGCCTGGTCGCCTGGGCTGCTGCTGTAATCAGGGGAGAAAGGTATGTCACCAGGAGATGCCCACCCTGCTTATCTCAGACTTTGGCTGTGCGAGGGCTCAGATCACTGTCAGCGCGCCCATCTCTCCCCACTGACTCTGGGTCTGGACGCGTTTAGGGAAACGCGTAAATCTGGCACCTGGGCCGGATCAGACCCTGCAGTCCCATGTTGCTGGGAGAAGTTGCCGCGTCCCAGATTTAGGGCGGTTCCCTTGGGTCAGGACAGCTATTGGAAAGGCTGTCGTGATCCCACAGCATTGGTAAGCTGTTTTCTCCGGTCTGTGGCTCAGGCACAGAAATAAAAGAGCAAAAAGTCACTTTAGAAAAGCCGCTCAGAAGGTAGCCCGGGGCCGGGGTGCAGAGGGTCTCCCCGGCAGAGCGGGCGTGGAGGGCGGTACGATTTCATTGCTGCAGCTCTGCTGCCAGTCCCCTGGGCAGCTAAGCCCCAGGATTTACCCATTCGGCAAGTCTGATGTCAGAGCTTGTGGCACCGATTTGGCATTTTTCGTTGCCCCAGATGGTCTCGCTTTCTCGTTCGGCAGCATCCCTGCTAAGGAGCTCAAGCCTGGGCCCCTCCGGTGCCGCAGGAGCGGAGTAAACTCGTTCCCCACAGTCGCCCCCTTTCCCCTGCCGGCTTCGGGCGCCGGGCGGCCCGGCGGCACCTACCCGTAGATCGCATCCTTGTCCCGCTTCAGGGCGTCGTTGACAGCGGAGCCCATGCTGGCCGGCATGACATTGGGGTGCGGGGCGTGGGCGCCGTAGTGCTGTCCGGCGTGGAGCGGCGGCCCATGGTTGAGGTGGTGCACCGGGGGGATCGGCCGGGGGGCGTGGGGGTCCCCGTACATGGACGCCGGCACCCCTACTCCGTCCATCCCGCCGTAGTGGGGCAGCTCATCGTACTGTCAAAAAACGGGCCGGAAGAGAAGAAAGAAAGAGAAAGAGGGGAAGAGAGAGAGAGAGAGAGGAATAAAAAAACAAACAAACAACAACAACAAAAGTCAGAAGAGAGTAAAGCACCCGGACAGACACAAACAGAGCAAAACAAAACAGGAACAGCCACAACAGAGAGAGAAATGTGCAAAATGAAATCAACTGGGATCGGGAGCAGAGGCTGGAGAGGCTGAGGGAGGAGTGGGGTGCGGGGAGAGGTAAAGGGGGAAAGTGTGTGTGCCTGCCTGTGTGTGCGGGGGGAGATGGTCCTCTTCAGCACGGGCAGGAGAAACCCTAACAAGGAAACGGGGATGAAAAGGAAGGAAACGGAGGAAAGAAACTAGAGTTACTCTGCATTAGAAAGGAAGAACACAAAAAAAAAACCCCAACCCAAACCAAGCCCAAACCCCAAAAAACCCCAAAACAAGCAGAATCAAAAGCAACTATATAAATAAATCAACACTGGGAAGGAGAGAGGAAAGGTAGGGTGCATCGCGGGGGGGGGGGGGGGGGG
>JAVJGI010000050.1:110994571-111050829 GCA_035590275.1 Ibycter americanus | reverse complement strand
GGGCTCCCGCCGGGGCGGCCGCGCTGCTCCCGCCGTCGGGGCAGGTGCTGACGGCGCCTCTCCTCCCGCCGTGCAGATGCAGGGCACCGTGAGGCTGTGGGTGTCGGTGCTGACTTTCACCCTGTCGCTGCTGGTCTGCCTGGGGACGCTGACAGAGGCGTACCCCTCCAAACCGGACAGCCCCGGCGAGGATGCCCCCGCAGAGGACATGGCCAGATACTACTCGGCGCTGAGGCACTACATCAACCTCATCACCCGGCAGAGGTAGGCAGAGCGGCCCGGCCAGCATCCCCCTTTCCCACTCCCCGGGCTGCCTTTTTCCTTGGCGAGGGTCAGGGGAGGAAAGCGGGGTGCCCCTGGCACCTGGGTGCCTCGCCTGCTTCCCCCACCGACACGGGGAATGGCTGTGGTGCACGGACTCCCTTTAGAGAGTGCCAGCCATGCACCCCTGAGTCACCCCTGGGTCTGGAGCTGAATTGCCACCACCCAAGTTGGCAGAAGGGGCAGGGGTGTCGATGCTGCCTCTGCCGTCTCGGCCCTTTCTACCCCTGGCAAAGCCAGGCTGCCAGGCAGGAGCATGAACTACAGGGCAGCATGTATGGGGAGAGCCCCCCCCAGAAGGGAGAGAAACCATAGCTAACCTGGGAGCTGGAGAGAGTTAGGCAGGGCAGTCGGAGCAGTTCCCCACTTCTGTTGCTGCCACTCACTCTAGTGAAGATTTTGATGAGGAAAAAGTGTCCCTCTAGCCTTGCTGAGGAGTTGTAGTAATCCAGGTGCTTTGTGGTTTGCCAGCTACTTCATGCAGCTGTGAGTGCCAAAAAGCCGGCTAGTCCTAACAAAAACTCTCCCAAGACCACTAGCAAGAACCCAAGCCCAAGCTGAAAGGGAAAAGTGTGTGACCTGAACCCGCCTGGCTCTAAACTGGCTTTCTGGGGATGACTGTGCTTGTTAAAGTAGAGGTAAAGGCCCAGTCTGGAAAAAGTGCAAATTATTATTAAAAAATCATTTTATTTGAGGGCATCTGTCCAGTTTAGACTGTGTGATGAAGTTTGCCCTGAGGTCCCTGAACAGGATGCAACCCAGAAGAGCTTTGACATATTTATCTATTTGTTTAATATCAAAACCAGATGAGAGGTCTAAACTTAGGCTTTCATTTGTCCCTCTAGAAGTCTGAAGAATTAAATTAGAAGGGAGGCTATCGTGTAAGCGAGAGCTTTCCCAGCAAACCCGTAACGTTGCCTGCCAGTGCACTAAGAGCGTAGCACAGATGAAGAGGAAGATAAAAATACAGATCTTCAGCCCTGGACTTTTAAAGCAATATTCACAACTTGTTCATGTGTAAGGCATGCTGTGTGTGATAGTCTGTGCTTGGATAACTTTTTGTTTAGATTACTGCTAAAATAATCTGGTCCTCGAGCTCTGCCTCTGCTGCCCTTTTCCCTTGTATGCAGTGGGATCTTCAGGCGCGTCTCTCATCTCTTCTTTTGTTTCTTTCATGTCTGATTTCAAAGGTGGTTCCTGTCCAAAACCAGGTCATGTTTAAAAACAAATAAAAAAACCCCAGACCCAACAAAATGAACCTTCCCATCTGTATTCAGCTTTCACTACTGGTGTGTGCCCTGTATGTTTGCTTTAACATTGAGTGTGTAGCTTTTTTCTGTGATTTCTGGGGTGCGAGTACAGAACTCAGAGATTGCAACTGCTTTTGTTCTTCTGTGTGGATTTGGGTTCTGAAATGAAATTGTTATTGCTGCTGATGGATAAAACAATGCAGAATTTAAATTTTGTTCTTCAGATTTTACCTAGATTTCCCACCCACCCCCTTATATTTAAGGGGAACAGAATTGACCTGGAAGTACAAGCAAGCTGGCAGAAAAAACCACCACAATAGCAACTTCATGATGCACATTTTAAAGTTGACTACATAGGTTAACTAAAAAACAAACAAACAAACAAAAAAGTGTGTGTGGTGACTTAACAGTGCAAAAATAAAGCAATTGCAACCTCCGTTTGGGAAGCTTAACTGAGCTCTTGGAGGCTCTGTGTTTGAGCAGTGACACAGTCACTTGCAAAATGAATCAGTAACTTCTGAAGTGTTTTGGACTGGTCTAAGGGCGATCATTTAGTCTGTTTCTGCAGATGTGCTCAAAGCTTGCTTGCTTCTTACAGCTTTTTACCTCTGCCTTTTGTGCTTGGTGTTGCTTGGGAGCCCTGTAACAGCGGGGAGAGGAGGCGTCTGGGGGCTCGCCCTACTCCTCAGGTTCATCTGTCTTGTCTTGTTTGAAATTTTGTGATTATGAATAACCTGGCTCATCCTTCTGGCCTAACCCAAGCATTTGAGTGTCATTCCCCTGTGAGCTACTGGATCCACAGGGTCTTCACCCCAGCTCCCACGAAGCTTCTTCCTTCCAGACCATCTTTCTCTTCTTGTCTTTAGACCTTGTCTGTGTGGCTGCTTTGCTCTCTCTGTCTCTCCTTTGAGGTCCTTCTGCTTCAGATTCATCTCACTTAGCTTCAGACATCTCTGCCCGTCGGCTTTATACCCCTTTGTGGTTAGCTGAGGGAAACAGGTAGTTGTAGGGCGTGGGTCACCAGGCCTGTTTCAGACTTCTGGCTTCTGGTGACATCCCTTGTTTCTCATGTGCCAGGTTTTTATAACTTAAAAGAGAGCCTAAGGTGACCAGCAGAGATGCAGACTCCTACCCTGCAGATTTCTGTGTGTCTTTAGTCTCACCTCTGTTCCCAAAACTGTCCTGTGGTCCTTGCCTCATACTCCTCTATGCACTGCTCAGGGGGCTTTTTTCAGAGCCCATCTTTACTTGAATCATTCTCTTTTTGCTACTTGGTACTACCTGTACTCCCTCTTGCCAACAGGCCCCTTCCTTTCTTGTACCTTGTAGCTTGTTCATGAATCTGTGGCTCTCCTGTGCTGCAGCAGATCAGCAAGGTCATCCATGCTGGAAACAGCTTGAACTATAGGCAGGGCAGAGGGTATCTGAAAGTGGGTCTGACTTGGGGAGTGCTGGTGCTCCCGCTTGATGTCAACACCTTTTAATGATGGCAGGTCTTGAGAGCCTTGGGGTTTTTTTGGCTGTTTTCTGAATCAGACCCACAAGATGCTTTTTGAGGTCCCTCAGCTCCTGTTGCCGGCCTTGGACACTGATGGGGTTTGACTCCCAAGGCCCAAGTTTTCATAGGAAGTTTTGAGATTTTGCTAAGGCTGAGATACTATATTCCTAGTAAGAACAAGTATGTTTACTCTTCAATCCTTTTGGCTTCAACTGGAGCTGTGGGTTATCAGCATGCCCGAAAAAAGGCCTTGATGCCTCAAGCTGAGCATAAAACCTGACCAGATATTTTCACAAAGCTTGGAGCCTAGTTCTTTTAAAACAGTGATGATATTTGATAAAAGTGTTTCCCAAACAGAAAATGAAGACCTGGCTTTCTGTGTTCATGTAGTCTCAGAGCTGGGTAGGGTAGGCAAGGAGCAAACCACGAAGCATCTGGAGCAAAGATCTCCCAAGGCATTTGCTTCAGTAAGAAGAGATGGACTCTGTCCATGACCTCTTTTTAGTATGACTGTGGTATGGTTCTTTCCCAGTGGCAAAATTACAGGGCAGACAGGAGGTTTAGGCATCTGACGTAGGAAGAGTGGCCACTCCTTGGCCAGCCCAGTTGGTCACAGTCAGCGATCACCTTGCGTGCAGCTTTGCTGTGTGAGGACATGGTAGGTCCATCCAGCACAGGTAGCAGCACTGGTCTAACCAAGGCACTGAAGGGACTCATATAAAAGATGTTTCTCCAACACAGTCATCTTCATGATTTGACCAAATCTCTGCACTCCAGGGGGTTGCTATCTACTTCTTATTCAGACAAAACTTTCTGAGAGATTAGTGGGAATTTTGCCCAAGTGTGAGCTGTTGGAGCAAGTTGTTGATTTGTTACATCAATTTCTTTAACATAACAGCAAATTGGATTCCCCCTCAGTTGAAGTCCAGGTCACATCCATATTAATCAGAGTAGGGAACTAGAAAGAAATAAATCCCTTTGTGGTGATGGAGTGCAAGGTTATTTGATTCAGCATCATGCTTGATTGCGTTATTGTAATAGCATTTTACTATGTCTGGCTTGTTCTTTTCAGATACCTGCTTTCAGTCAGCTTAGATTAAGAAATTTACTTAATTTACTAAATTTCTGAAACTGATGCTTTGTCTTTCTGGAGCACAGGTGATGTACTAAAATGATTACGGCAATGTAAAAATACAAAGTTGAATAAAATGATTGAAAAGTGAGGTATGTTTCCACTTCCCAGGAAGTTATGCCATCAACAGGTAAAACTGCTAGCTTTTTAAATATAGTTTTGGAAGGTGGGTTTTTTTCTGTCAAATTTAGATCAAGTCATTGGAGAAACATCATCTTGATAGTAGCGGATAAAATATAAGTCCTTAATTACACATTTGATTTCTCTGGAATCAGAATTTCACTCAAGAGGCATTCACAAAGCTTTTTTCTGTTAATGTACTTTGTGATTCAGACTAATTACATAAACAAGTTACAAACCATGATCTTAATTCTTTCCAACCAAGGAGCGTTTGCTTATAGTTACCACTCTTAGGCTAATGAATCCTTATAGTCATGAAATGTCTGCCAAGCTGGCTACTCATTGTTGCTTCTGTTCTCTCAGGAAAACAGAGCAAATTCTTTCCCAAGAACCAGGAACTGCAGTACTTTTAACTGTTGAGCAATGTATAGTATCCAGGATTTAAAATAACAAATTAAAAAACCCCACAAACCTAATGGAAAGACAGCTGCTGTATAGATATAGGACAAAGGCAGCCAGTGATATCCCATTTAATAGAACTCTGAACCAGGAAGTTTTCTTTCCTATAGCCATATAGTTCAAGAGTGATGATACCTTGGGGTAGCTCAGTTTTTAGGACCTAATGTGCTATGTGTTTGGCAGCCCCAGATGTAGTAGCTATCTTAAAAAATCTTGGCCCGTTCCTTGGCAAACTGAGTTTTGTTTTCTATTAACTTAGTAGATAAATTTCACTCCTCATTTACCTAATTTCTGATGAAGGATACAGTAGCATCTAAACCAAGAAGAAAGTTAATGAGATGATGGAACTGGATTTGTAGGCAAGAATGACATGCTGGGAGGTCACGTCATGCACAGCTTCCTCCCTCTTCCTTCATGGTCACATCAGTAAGGTGCAAGGTCCTAGAGTATCCAGGAACAACCATTAAATTGAGAAATATTCAGTGTTTCTTGATACTATGATGTAAAATGATTATGGAAAAAATATAGAAAAAAACCGAAGAATGAGTATTTTCTCATGTGGCTGTGTCAGGTTGAGTCAAAGTACTTGCTGGAAAGCTGTATTTATGTCTGCTCTATTTGTTTCTAAAAAAAAATGACTAATGGTTCTGTGTTTAGTCTTCATTTTTAAAAACTGACAGATAAAAAAACATGGTTTTTTTAATCTTTCCTTAGATACGGAAAGAGATCAAGCCCAGAGACACTGATCTCAGACCTCTTGTTGAGGGAAAGCACAGAAAATGTTCCCAGATCCAGGTATGTACGAATAGGTTTGTGGAGGCTTTCGCTTCTCATTTAGATTTAACAGTTTCATTTGTTATCAGTAAATATGTTTCACAGGGAGAAAACATATGCCACCAACAGCTGGATAAACATGTCCTTAAAAAACATTCTTAATTCCCTTTTTGTTACGAGCTAGCACCACCTATGAATGCAAGAAATACCTTACCAGATATAATATAGTCCAAACTCCTCGTTTCCTGACTTTGGGAGCACACCATACCTGCTGTTTGAAGGAAGAGAAGCATTCCCACAATGCTTGCCCCATTCTGGACTTTATTACACAGAATTGTATGCTGATGCCTGATGATGATTCCTTACATACTGGAGCACCAAAGCTGGCATATTTCTACTCATTTGCTACTCAGACTGGTTCCTCTAAAGATGTATGAGTGGTAAATATGCACGTACATAACTTATACACAAATGCACAGCAGTGACTGGTCTTTAAAATGCAGTATTTCACATTGGGTTTATACCCAATATTTTACAAAGGGAAAAAAGGTCTTTGTATTTCCATTTGCACTTGGTTTAAAATAACACTAGTATTTCAA
This sequence comes from Ibycter americanus, assembly GCA_035590275.1. Classification (NCBI taxonomy): domain Eukaryota; kingdom Metazoa; phylum Chordata; class Aves; order Falconiformes; family Falconidae; genus Ibycter; species Ibycter americanus. Next base: position 111,044,676 of record JAVJGI010000050.1, on the reverse strand, counting down.
GCAACAGTGGGATTTCAAATGTACATGCCATGTTTATCTAGTTAGGTAATGACACTTTAGCTATAATGTAAGATATCGTAGTAGTGACTACAATTTACACAGCTGAAAAGTAAGTATGTTAAAAAAGTAAGATGCAGGGGAGTTTTGGCTCATGAAAGAAAATACTGGGTTTAATTTTACTCACAATCAAGCATGAATGAGCTCAGTTTAAGCCTTCACTGATAGCCTGAAGTTTGCTGATAATACTTCTACTGCAGAAATAAATGTTTTATGCAGTAGTCATCTTAGGAGTCTACAAGCAAATGCTCTGCACTTTCATCAGCTGTGCAAAAGCTCAGTTAGACTAGCTAAATACTTAAGCATAATAGTCTGAACTTAGCACTTAGTTAGTTCTAATAGGCTGAACTTAAGCACTGAACTTAGGGCATGATTTTGTCACTGAAAGGTAACCAAAATTTCTACTTCCATCAAGGGAGGTTGTCCACAAATGAGACTTGTGGTTCTGTGTATAGGGAGACCATTGACTTATGGTTTGATGACTAACCACAGCTGTGGGGATGCACTTTTCTCTGCAGATGCTTATGTAAAAAACTGCATGGAGCACAGTGAAATGTATTAGACTATTTTCTGTTTGGTAATGACAAGGCAGAGCCCTCACATAATGGGAAATTTCCGCTGCCGTGAATTTGAGGCAACACACAGGGTAGTACAAAGTCTAATACTCTCTGTAATTTTCACCCCTTCATAACAAAACTTTATGGTTATTATTATTGTTTCAATAATGCTATTTATAACACACCAGGGAGAAAAACTCATGAGCAAAATAACAAACTAGTCTGCATTTAAGATCAAGAATTGATGAGAAACAGATTTCTGTTTCATACCCCCTGTAACAGCACTTTAAATTGAGTATGGAATTTGTCATTCATTGATGACAGTTATGGGAGTACTGGGAACAATGATGTCTAGATTTCTAGGATAAAATCCTGTATCAGTTCTGAACCCTGCTCCAGCTTTTTCCTCCATGTGAGGACATAATTAAATCTTCTTTCTACCCAGCCCCGTGTTTCATGGCAGGTCAGAAACTTAATATCTCTGAGTTACCTGTACCACTCTCTGACTTGGTTGAAACTGTCCAGAGGGTTTGAAAGCTGGTGGGGAAGTTAGGGGAGCCACGCAGGGATGGGACAGCTGGACACACAGCAAATATGCCCAGGTACAACACAGCTGCCTAAGCCTTCCTCCTGGAGGAGGCCAGGCTGGATGAATAAAAGGCTGGCTGTTATTATTCTGAACTTAAATTAATGAAGTATATGTTTTAGAAACAGTTATATAGGCAGCCAGTTATGGAGCAGATGTAATTTGCACTCAGTGAATCAGTGACAGAGAGACATATTTCATGAGTTCTTGGGAACTGAACTTTGTAACTAAACATTGAGGTACTAATAAACAACTTAATTGTATTCAGCTTGGCTGGCCTGGTTTGGCATTTCACTTTTGCTGACTAAAATATGCCCCAAAGTATTTTGCAGCCTAGGTGTATGACTGACCCTATGAAGAAAGTGTAGAGATTCTTACAGAAACCAGTTAAAAAATAGGAAGTTAAGGAATAAAAAAAGGAGGCACCTTGACTGGAGTGCAAGTAAGTTCTTATGACAAAAACATGTGATGTGGCATGCTTCTGATCTTGTGGAGTCACGAGAAAATATTCAATACTCAATAACAGGATGCATCTCTCCTAGTACTGCCTCTTTAAAAATTAGGATACAGAGTGAAGTAGTAGTCTAGGCTACATTTGCAGTCAGTCAAAGGGATGGGTATCTCCAAAATGAGCCTTCCATTGTAAAATGGGCGGGGTGTCAACTGCCCTCTCGGGGTGTCAGTGTCTCTCCAGTGACTGTGGAGGCAGACTAGATGTTTAATCAAGACTAGATGCCCAACTTTTAGATGGGAAAAATTATGGCAAATGCATTTCCCTGGTGTCTCTCCATGTTCTCCCACCTGTTGACTTACTTTCTGTGTAGACAGAAGAGCTGTTCACAAGCAGAGTACCTCTGGGTCAAATCCTGCCCTCAGCACTTCTTTCAGCACATTTCAAATGTTTGATATTGAGCAGTGGAATACCACGATAGTATTTTAGGATGGTGGTTGTGAACTTCAGTTTAGTTTGAAGGTGCTTACAGCATGACATGATTTTATTTGGCTCAGTGAATGTTCTTTGGAAATTGTTTACTCCTGAGTTAAACATGTCTCTTTAAAATATTTGTATTTCAACATATCATAGTTTTCTAGGTGATTTTCATGAAGTGCTTCTTGATGGCATAAAGCAGTTTTGCAGTGAGTTTGTGGTGTAAAACATGGCACCTGGGCAGCAGTATGGAGGGGCAAGTTCTGGTACCAATGTATAGACTTTTGGCCATCCAGAATGCCTCTGCTTTGGTGTATTCCTTACTGCTACTATCATTAAAATGAAAATTCTCGGTAGTTCTAACTTCAGATTTTTCAGAAGGGGTTTTAAAAATGTGTTTAATGTTGTTGGTTTTTTTTATTCATGATGTGTATTGCAGGTATGAAGATCCTTCAATGTGGTGATGGGATTTTCAGCACACCGTCAAAACTTTTCCTAGTTTTCAGTTCATACTCCATGCCTATGAAGCAAATCATAGCATCGTTCCCAGTGCATGCAGCCATTGTACTGAATTCTGTAGAGTTTTTCCTTCCTCATATTTGTATATACCTTTATTTAAATAAATTATTTGTGCATTCCAAAATATAACATACTAAATGAAAACAGCCAACTGTGTCATTGGTATAGCAAAGAGTTGTTTTAAACTATTACAACTGAATTATAACCTCCCTGCAGTCTAAAGTAGTATGGACAACAATAGTGTCACAGTTATTACAGCAATTAGTGTGTAAAGTAAGATAAAGACATTTATTGTGGCTTCAAACTCAACTCAGCTGCTTGATTTATGCAAAACTGTTTAAAATAATTTATCACAGAGTACATAATTTAGGAACGTAGTTTTCTGAAAGACGATTTTTCAGCAGGACCATACTAAAAACTTACTTAATACTTAAATTAACATATGCATTAAAATTAATAGCATTTTCAAAATACAAAGTAATAAGTCACTGCTTAATTCTGCTAACTCCTCAAAACTGGTTTGAAGCTTGGCTGTAAGCCTGAATTAGGAATTTTAAATGAAACAGATGTAATGTCTTCGTTTTGCCAATATGCAAAGCAGCAGGAAACAGTATCTAAAGTAACTCATAAAACAAGACAGATCTACAACTGTTTGTGCCAGAAAAGACGGGTCTAATGTTGCCTAAGGCCTTGTAAAGGAGCACACTGATAAATCACAACCCTTTGGGTACCTGTACTCTGAGCCTCTCTCATTTGGAGTCATTCATGGTTTCTGTTTCTACCGCAAGAAGGTAACTGGAATAGGGACAAGGGGAACTGTCTTTGGATTTTCTTTTTAAAAAATATTTTTATTTTATGAATTTCATCACTAGCCTAACAAGAGACTTAGACACACTCTCAAAGTTTTTATTCAAAGTAACAGAATGTAATGGCAGCATGTTACCCTTGTTCTTAAGTGGTTTTAATTCACAGATATGTATCTTGCAGTATGGTCAGGAACCACACTGGGCATGACACAGATGCTGGTCCTTGGTTCCTGATATTTAGGCACAACTTCTTTTATTTAGATACTGTACTAAACGCTGCATAATAAAGCACACAAAAAGTTCCAAACTGGAAAAGAATCAGCGTGAAGGTTTAATGTATTTACATCTCCTTCCTGCTTTTCAAATGTTTCTGCGCGGCTGTTGCCCCAGGAGAGATACATCAGTGCCAGTAAGTCCCAGATTTCTAAAAATGCACGCTGGGGGTGTTCGCAAAGTGTTAGCAGGTTACCAGGACTGGCCAGCTTTTGTGGTAACGCTGTCTTCAGCAAAGCATAACATATTTTTCCTTTTCATGAAACACTTGGGTGTCATTGGAATGGGCAAATTTTGCTTTCAGCAGCAATAATTTCACTTACAGGCTTGATGATGTGTTCCACAGTGCTACACATGAAATTGTGAGGATGATGAGTAGTCTGGTATTACAAAAATGTTTGTGGTCCCTGGTATAAACCGTTGCCTCCCAAGGCAGTAAGTGACAATGTTCACAGGGACTCCAGGATGGCCACAGATTGCTGGGACTAGCAGGAGTTCATCAGCCGCAGGCCAGAACATGCTGGTTTAAAGTCCACATAAAATTCTGCTTTGAATAATAATTAAAATGAAAATTGGAAATTAGTGAGGTATCTGCTATATAATATCTCTAATTCCTGGTAATTCTTAGTATCTATTTGTATATATTAATGACCATCTAAATGATAAAATCAGTAGACGATAAACTAAACTCGTATTGCTTAGCACTATCATTACAAATGTGCCCTAGTGGAGAAAGAGAGTTAAAGGAGAATTAGTGCATGCTGATTGCTCACGCTGAGCTGTTTCACTCAATTACCTGAGTTTTCTTGAACTTCAAGAACACGCTGAAAGAAAAGCTAGACAGATCTAAAAAATGCCAGGTTTATTACCTCATGAGCTGTCAAAGACAGAAGCAAGGAAAAGCACTCACACAATATTTATCTATCCACACTGTGCTCTGATTTTCTGTCTAAAATCTTCCTGTGTTCTCTGGAGTAGACACAACGTTGCCGTAGCCAGCGTGCTTAGCACTTAGCTTCATTCTGTATTTCATATACCATTCTTGACAGGCCAGGACATTGAAAATATCGGATCAGGTCTCCAAATCACAGGACAGACTTAAAAAATGAGCTGTGAAATGAAGATAAATGCTGGATTTGTTTGGCATGGCTGCTGCATTTTGACTTTAGGGTTAACCTTTTCATCTTTTTCTCTCTAACCATAAGAAACAGAGCCTTGTTTCTAAAACAAAGGCTGAAATTTATGTCAGAATCTGAGGAAGTGCCAGGAAAAACAAGAAGTGAGAACCATAAAAGTAGGCAATAATATTTTCTCTTTTATTTGTTGCGCGTTAGAATTCATGAGGAATGTACACAGATGGGTGTAAAACATTTAGACGGCAGTCCACCTTTACCTTTGGCAGTTTCTGTAACATATGTCACAGTTATGCCCAGCTTTGATTTAACCAAAGAGGGGATCTAGATGATCCCACGTATCTTCTAGGAGAGGAAATTCTCTCTGTCCTTTTTTCTCTCTGTCCCTAGAAACCTAGCACATTGCAATGTTTTCAGCTCTGAAAGTCTCCTGTGCCAAAAAACACGAATTCTCCAGTCCTCCTCTGAGGGGTATTTTCCTTTCTCCCTAGTCTTGGAGTGATTTGTTGTCCCTGTGAGCGGTGTTGGACCAAGCTGGGATGGCGTGGGTGCCCCCTGCCCTCCCGCTGGCCGGCTGCTGGCCCCTTCCCTGGTGAAGGGGAAGGAGCTTCCTGTCAAGCTGAATTTTTGTCATTTGTCATCCAAGAGGTGGAAACCCTGTTCTGGTGGCATGACGAGTGTATGGACAGCCTTCTGCAGGCAGGGCAGCTTTGCTCTGCCAGACCATCCGGAACACAGGGGATCATGACTGATCAGGGAGGAGAAGACTTCTCCACTGCAGCCTCCACCATCACCTGCTGGAAGACACAGGGAAGCAGGGAGGTGCTGGTGGTGTAGAGCTGGAGAGGACATGGGCACAGTGGATTTGGGAGGCGGGGGCCTGTGCTGGTGACAATGTTGTGGCAGCCAAGGTAGGAGTGATCTTGATAGATGTCTCTGGCCCCAAACCAGACCCTGGATGTAGCAACACTGGTCGCCCCAGGCAGGCAGCTGCCTGGAAACATCAAGTGCTGCCCCAAACCATCACATTGTGTTGGGGTGAGGGGGGGTTTATAGCTGGCAAATAGTTTCAGCTGCAGCATCAAATGTTTTCCATAGTGGTTTGTGCCACCTTCCCATGCTCTGCTGGCCCCTCACCCTTAGGGTGAGGTGCCCAGCAGCACTCAGCACATGTGGGAGGGCGGCTTTTAAGCTGAACTGACCATCGCTCTGTGTTTCCCGTGGGATTGCACCTGCTCTTGCATGGCCAGATGACCTTCAGGAGCACTGATGTAACACAGGATCCAACACGGGATCTTTTTTCCCCTTTCCACCCTTGTGTTATTACTTGAGGTTAGCCACTAAAAGTCAACAAGCATTTTAAAACAAAATTCAGGAGAAGATAGGCCAGAATTTATTGTGACAGAGTCTCCTTTTGTCTTGTGAAATTTTCCTGTGAAAAGCCAAGGTCAGAAGATAATAAACAGCAGAGTACCAGGAATGAGCAGCCATGGTTTTGTAATGCAGAAGTTGAGAGGAGAACATGCCTCCTTCACATTTCCAAACCAAGCTATTATAAGATGTGAGTGCTCTTCACTTTCCTTTGTACAGCTGCTTTATAGCACCCCCTCCCTTTTTCCGCAGAATGCCTTTGGGTTAAAAAAACACAAAAAAACCCCCAATTACAAATAAATTCCTTTCAGAAAGGCTTTCATTTTTCAAGTGTTAGAAAAAAATCTTATTAGGAAATATTTCCTAGAAGATCTTTTTTTTTCATTACTTTGTGTTTTCTCTTGAAATCAAAAGCATCACAGGTTTTGATTATTTTCAAGGTTCAGTTCAGAATATTCTTCTCTAAATGGTAACTGACAGGAACAGATACCATTGTCTTCATTCCGGCTCTGCACAACTCAGCTGTTTCACAAACTTAGAATAACGGTGTCTGGACATTGGTAGTATTCTAGTGATATTCAGCAAGGTATTTAAATGAATATTTTCTAAATTTCAATCCAAAACTAATTTTATGGTTACTTTTTTTTTTCTTTTTTCTTTTTTTTTTTTTGGATCAGAGTCCAAATCTGTTTTGAGATCTGCACAATGTGTGTCTACAAATAAGAAAAGGTAAAGCTTCTCGTGGGACTGCCCCCATTTATAGGTACACCTGAGAAACACCTTTCATGGGTGTGAAAGCATAGCCCTTAAAGGAGATGTGGTTTGGCAAAAAGCAGGTGGTTTATATCAATCCCTGTGCTGCCATCTAAACCAGATGGATCTCAAAAGCAAACCAAAGCTATGGTAGCTATACAGTAGCTGGGATGGGTTGTGTGTGAACCAAACAGGTGGATTCTGAGCAAAGGAAAATGTTTCTGTATGGATTTCATTGAAGTTAGAAAACTAAATGCAAAATCTATCACTTGAAGACAGCTTATGAGCCTGGGATACTTCTCCAGAGCTCCAGGGTTATAAATCAGTGTCTGGCTTCCAGTCAATAATTCACAAATTCTGGATTATCACATCACAATTTAAAATTATGTCAAATCTGGCTGTTTAATTTTAATATTTGATAATGGTTTCCTGTTCAAAATTATCAAAGAGTAATTTAACACACACAGTGATGAAAATTAAAAAAACCCTCTCATTTTGTTTTGGTGGGTTAGTACCTTGAATGAGAAATTGCTACTGAGCAGAAATTGCCTAACTAATGGAGTAATTGATATCAGACCAGTGTATTTTATTTATCTGGCTGTATTATTATCAGTCATTTACCTACCTGTATTACAGTAGCACCTGGAGACTCCAGATACGGAGCTCATTGTGCTCCAGTCTGTAGGATTATAATAAAAAAATATGCTTAGACTGGAGAGATATTCCATCCACACACAGAGAGAAAGTGGGAGGAAACTTGGGCTCATAAATAAATATGGTAAGTAGGTTATAGTGGTCCTACTGGACCTGCAGCCTTGTCCTTATAGACTCTTTGATTACAACAGTTAAGAATGTGCTATAAAACAGGTAGGGCAATGCTATCTTGTTTCCAGTTAATATGTGTGTTTGCTAAGCTTTTCCTTATCTAGGTTATTTGCTTTTCTCTAATGACCTGATCTTTGCCAGGCCCAGAGACCTTTCAAACTGTATTTCTATATTTAGCCTGGACCTACAAGCAGCTCCCACCTGCCTATGATGGACACCGAGCTCCAGCCTTGTGCTTGCTGCAGACCATGAACTCCCACTAAGCTCTGACTGAATTCAAGATTTTAAACATTCCCTAAGCCAACCTAGTCCTGAAGGTACAGCGTGAGCCGACTACTCACTTTAACATCAGCCTGGGGCCAGGCTATCAATGCTGATTACAGAGAGTACCACTACCAGACTGAGGTGGTAAATGGGTATGCTCTGAATTGGAGAAACTGGCTGGAGATAACTGTTGTGCATTATTGTTTTTAGCCTATCCTGAATTTATTATCGCTGGCTGTTTAGATCTAGTGCCATTTTTAGTTTGGGTTAAGGCAGGGCTGGACCTGCATTTTAGACAGGTTAGTCTGTAGCGTGTGATGGCAGACTTATTTCTTGTCCTCAATACATTAGATGCTCTGCTGTGCAAATGAAATGCTCTTCACAAGGGCTTTTTGGGTGAGGGGGTAAGAGCGGGGACTGCAGGTGGTGTCTCTGCCTGGAGCCCTATATGGGGCCAACAGTCAGGTCAGATAATGAGGACAAGAACAGCAAAACTCCTGAACTACCCTGGGCTTCCACAAAAGAACATGGACCAGAGAGGCAAAAACATGTGCCCAGCCATGCAGATGGAGGACTGGTGGGTTTTGTTTTAAACACGTTGCCTAATTCCTAATGATCCATGACTGCTTAAATGCATGGGAAAATCCCATGGGCCACCTTAGGCCGTATGATTGCACCTGAATTCACAATAAGCTTTGTGGATTTAGGATCCACGTTATGGACTCTCACACAGAGGCTAGTGGTCAGCTCAGAAGGTTCTTTCTTAATCTCATTTCCCTGTGCACTGGATAGGGGCTCCTGGGCCGTGGGCTGCTGATGCCGTCAATGTCTCTGCCTTCCAGGTGTGAGTCTCATGGTGGCTAAGTACCTTTGGAAATCTGGCTGAAGGCATCCCACCTTCCCAAAAGTGGAACTCATGGGAACAGGAGAGCCATGAGGTGTCCTTGCAGATACATCTGATGGTGACTAATACTGAACAAGGCTCTAACAGCCTGCCCACGGCCGCTTTCCTGGTAGGCTGTAAATCAGCAGCCTCTCCCAGAGGTACAAGAGTGTGAAACACTCTATGTCAAGGAAAGATGTTTGTATCAATTAGGAATGAGGGTTTAGGACACTCTGTGCTAAGTAGGTGACTGGCTCTTTAAGAGATCTTCCATATTTGTCTTTCCTCAAGTTCCTGTGTCCCATTTTTAAGCTTCTTTTCCTTTAAAAATCACCTTTTTAGTTTCTGTTCTTGGTTCACTTTATTTTATATGGAAGAAAAGGAGGACTGCAATTTGATGCTAGTCTACATTTATGATGCAAATTATTCTCATAGCCAGGGATGATTTTATTGAATTTATCCATTAATTCATTCTACCATGTTTCTGGTGATTACCATGGTTCAGTTATCTTCCCCGCTGAAGTCAGCTGGAAATACTGTCTTTCCACACCCCCTTTTACAAATCCTGTTCCATCAGTAATGGCGCAGATTTATTTTTTTTTTAAACAATTGCTCTAGTATTTGTTTCACTGCATTATAAAACTCGAAGGTGGATTCTAATTAAGTCATCTAAACCAGGAGATAAATTTTATTAATTGAATATTAATAGTCCAAAGGCTTAGACACTTTTTGGTAGGGTCAGCTTTTTCTAAGCAGCAAGAGTTACAGTTACATATTCAGATCAGTCAGAAATGTTAACTTGCTTTTAATGCATTCATATTTGAAACATTTTAGCTTTGACTTTGTTTTTTTGCTGCTTTCAAATCAGCAATCAGAAATAGCATAAAATTACTGACTTTTGACGTGAAGCTTTGCATTACTGCACCAGGGCCTTAACTTAAATCTGCTTTTAAAAGATGAAATGCATTTAGAACTGCTTAAAAATGCATCTTAAATTGGCTGCCTTATCTGTCTTAGCCAGCAGTATATTTTACATTTCTCCACAGTTGAATGGTGGTACTCGGGTTCGCCACAGCTTGGCACACATCAGAGTGTCTGTGCTTCAGCACTCGTGGTGACTGTCACAATAGCCTGCAAGGACTAAAATATATTTCCTGTACTGTGAGTCAGACCTGGGTGTTAATAGTGAGCTGCATTTAAGTGAGAAAAAAGCATTTTTCGTTTCATTTATCAGTTCTCATTTACCAGTTCTCATTTACCAGCTTCTTAAAAAAAAATAATCCAAACCCCCTGAAAATCACCTGCAACAAAAAAGAGATTCAGCCTTATGTTCTGTCAAGAAAATGGGCTGAGACGATGTGCTGCTATATTTAAATGTTCTTAAGCATGTTCCTCCCTGACCAGGTGTTACTCCAGGCACTTAGTTAATGTCACTTCTCTCTGTGTCACCCTCCTCCTCTCCTTAGACTGTTAACACTCTTTTTCTCCTTTACATCATTTGGTAGGGAACCTACTCCAAACTTCAAAACTTTTCAAAGGGCATTGGCTGTCCTCAGGCCAAGTCACACAGAAAAATGTCTGCTACCCTAGAGCAGAACAACCAAATGTGCAAAAAATACGAGGCCTTCCTCTTGAAGTGTACCTGAGGGTCTACAGGTATATTTCTGCTTTAAAATGTAGTTAAGGTACCTTAGATTGATGTTTCTCATTTCCGCACCAGCTGGATATTACCCAAGCGAGGCTGGCTTACAGGCATTGCATTTACCTAGCGCTCTGCCTTCTCTGTTCATTGCCGCATGGTTGTTAACAAAACAAGCAGGTTTTATATGGAAAACGTGTACTTCTAATGTGCTTTTTAACCTCTTAATGTTACTTAGAAGAAGGGTTGATCATGTGATTTTGCTAGCCACACAGGTTTGTATGCTAAAGCCATGTTCTTTAAACTTGAAGTACCTTATTGCATATACAATGCGGTAGGGTGGGCTTTTCCCTGGTACTGTGACATTCCACCCCCCCACTCACCCCCCAAGTTGTGCCTCTCTTTTGAGAGCTCTGCTCAGACATCTCCCTGTCAAACTTGCAGTGTAATGACAATTCCCATTAATTGATCTACTTAGATAACATGAGGCAAGGCTAAATCAGATAGAAAAACTGTCATTTGGAAATATCAGAAATGAATTAATTAACTTTTTTTTTTTTTAAAAAAAAGGAGGATTTTACCATAGTTCTTGAGTGAATGGAGATCTGTGTGCTATATCAAGCAGTAGTTAGGGACCTGTGTTTGCCCCTTTCACTGAAGTGGAAAGTGGCTTATAAGGTGAAAACTGAGTTGTGATGGTTGCCAGACATAGCAGAGAATCAGCTCCTTGTAAGTGCTGGGTCTGCAGGAGGTGGCTGCCTTATTGTCTTAGCAAGATTTTGGCTTAGTCTCCCTGTGGGAATTGCAGATTTCAGGCAGCTGGCGCTGCAAAGGTACACAGATAACTTTGATTAATGCAGGTTGCTAGCAGCTTTTTGCAATTCAGAGTGAAGACTGTGGCGGGGGCTGGCAAAGGTCCTCCAAGCTTTAATATAACACACAGCCCAACTCTGGCCAGCAGCTGTGCTGGCCATGGAAACCTTGTGAGCAAAAACCCACTGGAGCTCACAGAGAGGTAAAAAATTATTCTAAGAAACCATTATGTCCTGTGATTTTCATGGAGCATGTGTCTTTTTGCCTGTGTAAACACAAAGGGGGGCACATTTCATTGAAAGAGAGTCAGCAAATATTAAGATGTAAAAATTAAGATGAAATTAAGGTGTATAAATAAGGTGAAACAAGACTAAACATGAACTGGAGTTTCATTCTCAAGTGGCCACTGAGCCACTGGCCGGTCTGAGGGACAGCAACAGGTATCAGCCCTTTCCCTGCCCCTTTCCCCCATCTTCTTCCTCCTCCTGTGCACTTTGCTTGGGCCACTGGCACCCAGGTAGTGCCAGTGTCTGCATTCATACGGGTTTATGAAAATCATGGAAATAGAAGAACATCACTAGTCAATTAGTCATTTCACCTTCCTTTCTCAGCAGGGATATATTCCAGCTGCATGTGAAGGCAACTGTGAAACGTGCACCTAGGTGCTCAGGCAGGAGAGGTTTGTAAAAAGACCTTGCCTGCTACTTGCTAAAATACCTTGAATTTTAGTTTTACGTAATGAATGGGGAAAAAGAGGAAAGGGAGCTGATTCATGATTTTTGCATGGTCAGCTGGAAGACAAATGTTTCTATTCTGCCTTCTTCCCCCTCCCCTGTGTATGCTTTTAGTCAGTTATAAAGAAAAGGCCCCAGAAATTTTTCTATATCAAATTCATGCCAACACATGAGAGGAAGCTGTACACAGCTCTCACCTCACCAAAAAGGCTCAGCTGGCCAAGCCTGGACATTCGGCGTCCAAACTGGAACCGCTGCTGAATCCCTGTGGTTTGTCAGTAATGGTAATACCAGCGCTTGTTCTCACATGTTGGATGCCTGGATTCTTTGGACTATCCTTGCCTACAGTGTGGAAGTAAATGTCACCAGAAAAACTGTGCTGAAAAGCACAAAAGCACAAGCCACAGCACTCCAGATAACCAGTACATGTCTCTGAAAAAAGCATTTCTTCCATGGATCTCATGTGCCTGGTTTTTATGCTAAGAAGATGGTATGTAAAATAATGGGATTTCTGCTTTTTTTTGGTTGTTGTTGTTTATGTTAGCTTGCTTACTAAAATGATTTTGTACAATAAAATAAAGAATAAAACCCCAGCGGGATCATTCAGTGAATGGGCTAGAGGGAAATGTATTGGCACACCTCAGGGTTTTTATGCCTCTTTCTTAGTCCATCTAGCATAGCCCACTATTAGAGACATAGCACTAAATTCAACTGACTGTTTCTAAGTCTTGTTGTAGCAATTCCTATCGTTGTCTAGGTAAGCAATTTCCTTAATACTGTCTATGCTCTGTGTAAAAGGCCCTGCTTTCTTCCCATCTCTGCTCTAATAAGTGCTGGTTTGAAAAGTATAGCTCACGAGAAGGATATAAAGCATAAACCTGACCTCTCACAGGGCTGTAACATAAATGGCACTGGGAACATTTCTGTGATGATGAGATGCTTCCAGAAAAACTGGTGTAATGGCATATAAAATCCACTTTATAATGCCCTCAAATATTCAGCATGTTGCTGGACCCTAATGAGTATGAACTGCACCGCATGCTGTGGAGATCTCCTTTGCAACCTAAAGGTTTCAATAACAGGCTACTTGAGATTTGTATTTAAAAAAACCCTCCCCTGACATGTACTGGATTTAGGTTTTCTTGGGAAGAACCTTTTACAACTTCCAGTCTTAGAAATTATGGACTTGGATTTCATCTGCACATCAATGCTTTCTCCTTTCACGTTTTTACCAGGGGCAGCCCAACATCCACTCCTTTTCTGCTTTGAGCAGAGGCTGGACCTGCTCTGCTCAGTGCCCTAAACCAGCTCCATGCTCAGTGGAGGCAACTGCTCTGCTGCCCGGTGGGGTCCTGAGCATGAGTGTAAGGGGCACAAGAAGACAGAGAAGTGTGTGAAGAGGGGAGGAAATTTCTATTTCACTCCGCAGTCCCTAGCTGGCCTGACCCCTCAGGGGCTGCAGAAAGAGGGGGATTTCGGAGGAGCAAGGTGAAACAAGGGGAGGATGGGGCATTTCCTGGGCTGGGAATTGTTTGAAGAGAGACCACAGACCTGTGGCTCGTTTACCAGGGAACTATCAAAGCTGATACAGCTCCTGCTCCGGCAGTGAAATGGTGAAAGGGAGCCAAAAGTAAATTTTACACAACTTCAGGGTGGGTATAATGGAGGCAGCCCATCAGTGCCAGTTCAGCTGGCACCGCACCACCAGTCAGTGCTGCATGGGGCAGCACCAGGCGATCCTCAGGGGGAACACTCCCCCCCTTTCTGGCTGCAGTATGGCATATCTACTGCCACCAAGATAATTAGATCTAATTGTCTTTATGCTTGCATGAAGGAGGATTTTCACAAATCCCTCCAATTATCAGCTGCCTGTCTGAAAAAAAATAATACAGCCAGTTCACAAATTTGAACGCTTTTGGTGGTGACATTGCTGTAAATGATGTTAACAGGATTTCGATGTTACACCTCACTGGTCAGTGAGTGGATGGCATATTTTGGCAGATTTACTCACTTTGTTTATGCCCCTTCATGAAGAGAATCTGATCAGACTTTTCTGCTGTATTGTTTAGAGAAAAGCTCGAAGGGAAATACTTGGAGAGTGCAATGACCTATTAAGTTGCCTGATTTGTGGCTGCAGCTGTTTCCCTTGTGTGAGCGCAGGCAGGAGTGGTGATTCATACACGGGAAAAGATCACTCTTGCATTTAGTTTGCTGTGAGTTGCTCTTTTGTACCCTCCCGCACACACTGTGGCACTGGCAGGTTTGGGGCACTCAGCCAGAGCATCTCAGTGCTGCAGGAGGAGCACGGCCATGCTTAGGCCTTGGAAGAGCTGTTTTGAGGCTGCACAGGACCCATCAAAGCTGCAACAAAAGCAGTGAGATGCTGAGTTTCTACTAATCATGTTGAGCCAGGAGGCCAGAAACATGCCTGTTTAAGGAGTATCAAGCATGTTCCTGTGTTTTTAAATATGGATCTGGAAATCTATTTCCAGAAAGGCTTGGTGAGCCCCAGCCTGTGCAGTCTGAGCATCACTGCCTATATGCAGCTCCCACGGCAGTGAAAGTGGGGTGGGGTTGGGAGGCGCTGATGAACCCAGGGCAGAATTTGGCTCTGAGGTTTACAGAGTACCAGACTGGTACTCACCCGCCTCTGACATGCTTTTTATGCAAAACAATGAACATCGTGTACCAAGGCACTGACACTGCTGGAAACTCTGTGTAAATCACAGGGCTGTACACTCCTGTAGTGAATGGCAGAGGATGTAGGTGACTTACAAGGACGTCAGTAGAATGGCAATCTTTAGATAATTTCTGGAACAAAACCTAAAAACCGCTAAAGTACTTCAGGCAAATTATAACACCCACCTTACATTTTAATGCCACCTTAAACTGTATTCTGCATCAGTCAGCTGTGGGAGGAGATGACATAAACAGACAGTTATGTTTCTTTTCACTTGCCAGTTAAGATTGAAAAATTTGGTCACTGAGCTGTCTTTTTCTGACATTTCCTTAACAGGTTTACACTTTGCAGAGAAGTTGCCATCAGACCCCGTGCTAGAGCTGTGCCGCAAGCAAAGGGGGGAGCCTCTCCGCTTTCCCGGGTGGACCATCAGCATTCATGAGTACCACATGTATTTCTACTGACCGCAGTGTTCCCTGCTTATTTTCTGGGTCCGCGTGTTTCACCAGGTATGGTGGGATCAGGGTTTCTGAGGGCTGGAGAAGGGTTTGCTCTGCCCTGGTTGGCACCAAGCAGGGCTTTTCCAGGGCAGTCCTGTACTTGGGGCCACCCAGAGCTGGACAGGGTCAGGAGAAGACCTCTTTAGTGTCAGGAAGCTGTGATGGCTGGTAGTTGTACCATTTTGACATACCTTCAGGTCTATTTAAGCTGTGTTTGTACTTGAAGTGTTCTGTAAGTACAAATGACAACCTGTGATTGGATACTTGGGTACGCAATGTTTTCTGGAGCAAACCCCACCTTGCCTCTGACGCCTGTCGTGGCACAGACTCAACTATCTGGAAACTTTGGTTGTCTCCCATTCTCCACTTCATGTCAGGCACCTAGTAGTGAGTTACACCAGCAATTTTAGTTTTTTGAGCAGAACTCTTTAAAACAATTTTGGGTTCCATGGCTGTAATCTGCACTGTCAGCAGTGACTGTGGGTACTGACAAGCTGAGCTCAAGATACATTGTCTTACAGAGGGTGGATGGTGGGGAAAAAAAGATCTGTGTTTTATAAATATATTTGGATAATGGCATTTACCCAAATCACCTTTGGGTCCTTTCTGACTCCCTTCTGAAGATGAGTGTTAACAAAAGGAAGTCTGCTATTTTATCGTTGTTGGGATAACCAGATTCCTGACTTTTCAATCATAATTTAGATTTTTTTTAAAATGTCATACATACTGGCTGTGATTGAATTTCTGCCAGAATTTTATTAGATAATTGGCTCAGCACTTCTCCCATCAGTGAGCCACTGAGGAGAAAATGCAGCAAAGGAAAGAAAAAATAGGAAGATGGAAGAAACAAATAGGAAGAAAAGGAAACTGAAGCAGCAAACTAAAAGGCAAATAGTTTTTTAATACAAGGAGTGTGAATCACAGCCCAGCATCAGCTTTACAGCTCAGTTTCACTCAGCTAAACTATGATCCAGGTTAAAAAAACAAGCCTCCAGGTGCGATATGGATCTGCTTTAGTTACCCTTCTGCAGTCTTCTCTGTAGACAGTCCTCTTTTTATTTACAGATCTTATTCCCGATCATGAATGTCTGACCTAAACCTAAATCAGCATGATTTCAATCAAATCTATTCACAAATCACTAATTACATGTACTGAAATCTGGGTGTGTGCTGGTAGCACGGTCAAGCAGTTCTGCTCCTCTGTAGAACAGGTTCTCCAGTTTCCGTGATAGAACTGGGGCAAGCTGCTTCCCACAGTCTGTGCTGTTTCAGCTGATCTAGTGTACGGGGGGGAGAGATGAGCACACTATAGTGAGGTGAAGCAGGGTGTGGACGTGGACTTGCAGCGTGTCAGGCCTCCTGCAGCAACGGCCTGGCTGCACGTTTGTGTCTGTAGCACATAGGAAACGTGCAGCAGACTCTCAGTTACATCAGTGTGGGTACAAACATGCCCAGAGGTGGTTACCAGGGACCCACTGATGTACTTAGGGCACAGCAATCATTCAGCTGCCTGTAACCAAAGTCACTCCTTTTTGACTGAAACAAAAACACTCTGGAAAGATTTGCTTTGGTCAAGCTGTCCAAATTTTCCACATAGAAAAAGCAGAGAGGGGTGTGCAATAGCTCAGGTTGTCATAGATGTAGTAGTCTGAAGAGAATTAATGAATCTAAGTAAATAGGCTTGATTACTACCTTTAGCATTGCTGTAAATAGGTATTAAAACCTCGTAGTGAAGAAGGGATGTATGGGTGCATGCATATATACTTCACTAGAGTGAACAAACACAAGATGAAACCCGGCCAGGGGGCTGCAAACACAGACGACCACAGATTGATCAATTTAAATGTAACCTGGAAAGAAACTGGTTTTAGAGCATAATAAAAAGAAAATGCGGCTTATTTGTGCTAATGAAGCCATTAGTCATACTATCAGAAAGGTGTATCAGAAAGAGTGTTAGCAAAACCAGAAATCTCCTTTTGGAGGAAACTGTATTTTTTAAAGGGTAGTAAGAAAAACCAGGAGCCTTCTTATTGTGATCCCATAACTTGACCACATATACAGCTCTGTGTAACAACCTATGACATCGGAATTGTATGTACAGTACCGATCATTTAGCTGTGCTCTGTGTATATGTACAGGTGTGCAAGTGTATGCTTTATATACACATGTATCTGTATATACACACACTTACATGCATGTATGCACATAAATATTATTTTATTGGCATTTAAGGGACACATACTTTTGCTTCTGTTTGGTCTTCTCTTGCTTTTAGATTAGCAGTTAACTGCTCCCATTCCCCTTCTCCAGGTGCAAGAGAGGAGGTTTTGTCTGACAGCAGAAAGCAATGGCAGGAATTCTCAGCAGTTCTGTAGACAAGCTAGAAAAGGTGGGCTGTTTTCCTTAGCTCTGCATTTCCCAAATTTTCCTTCCTTCCTTCCTTCCTCCCTCCCTTCCCTTCCTTCCTTTCCTTCCCTTAAGTGTGCTCTCTTAACTTCTATTTTCTATTCTTTAGTTTTAAAAAACTGAGTATCTATTATTTGGGGGGAAGGGTAGAGAGGATATTCATAGTAAGTAAGAAAAAGTATTAATCACATTATTCTAGGAAGTCAGACCATAAATCTTAATATTTTCAAAGATCACTTAATCATTTTGTTCCCTTCCCCCCGAAGGGAATCAGATTACTAACCACTTCACTGCACCCTAGGGCTGCACAGCTTTTTGTCAGTCTCTTGATGGTTAACCTCTTTGTCATAATATTGATTTTTAACGAAACTATTCTTTCTGCCTTACTTAACTTTGATAAGCCACAGAGCCCTGTAACTATAGCTATCTTTAGATCATTGTCTAATCTTAGTATTTGAAATTGAGTTACTATGTCTAATCAGTTCTTCCCAGAAGTGCCTTACTAAAGCCATGCAAGTGTTCATTAAGAAACCCACCTGACTTCAGATTTGCCTCCTGAAGGCTTCTCTCAACCCCAAAATTTCCAACAGCATTTTCAAAGAGTCTAGTCATCACATCCTTCCTCCCCTTCTCCCTGACCCTCTCTGAAGAGCAGGGCAGAGCCTGAGATGTTGCAGAGCCTGTGCAAACCGGTGTGTGTGTGTGTGTGTGTGTGTGCGCTGTGTGCAGTGTCTGCCAGGAGCAAGCAAGGGGGGCTGCTGAGCTCCAGCAGCCCATAAGAGGAAGAGGTGGCAACATCAGGGACCTACACTGTCGATGTGACGGCTGTGCGGGACAGTCAGCTCCACCGTACAGACTTGCTTGGATGCAAATATGCAGGGAGTCTGGTCTTGACTGGGAGGGACATGTGTCCATGGTAGCCGGGCTCCCCACAATACAGCTGAACCTGTACATCCTCCAAGCAGCTCAGCACGGACCGCAGGAGCACATCCCGCAGGCCAGGCACTTGGCCTGATCTCAACTGCCACCAGCTGCTGTGGCTTTCTCCTGCCCCTCTGAAGATCACACCCACTAGTTGTGATCCTCACCCCTTGTCCCCTGGGTGCCTGCACAGCGGTGCGGCACCACCAGGTCTGTTCTGTAACCATCCGGCAAGGACTCAATGCATGCTCCAAGGAGCAGAACTGCTGTCTTTGTAGCACGCTGCATCCTCTGCAAGGGACAGTTTGCCTCTGCCAAGGGCTGGAGGACAAGGAGAAGGTGTCCTGTCAAGGGAGAGATCTGGAGGAGTGGCAGGAGCTCTCCAGGAGATGGAGATGAATCTGTAGCAGAAGGAAACTCCCTCAGTCTCATTTCACAGGGCTTGCTGGGAGTTGAGTGGTGTAGCTGCCTGCTGTTTTGTACCTCTGTGGCACCCTGGCAAAGGGAGATGATCACGGTGCTCAGGTCCTGCCCCAAAACCAGCTCAGGCACTAAGACAAGATCTTGGTTGAGGTCAATATGCCAACCAGGGCACCAGAGGCACTTCAGGACAGCCATCTCCAGCCTCCATGCCATGGCTTTTCACCGAGCTGCTGTATCCTCCCCCTCCTTTTCTTGCCCTCACATGCACGTGCACACTCCACCAGTCAGGGACCCCTAACCTGGGTCGTGCATCGGCACAAGCGTCACTTTTCTTCACCTGATGGTGGACCATAAGTGCACAGGCTGGCAAAGAGTTTTGCCAGATGAGATCCATGGCCTTCACAGGCTGGTCCCCTCCAGGTGGCATGTGCCCAGCGATGGCCATGAGCCCCTGGCCCAGCAGGAGATATTTCAGTGACGCCATAACCTGGCTGGCCCTGGGCCTTCATGTCCGCTCAGTGACCACTGCTTTACCTGTGGCAATTACTTCTGGCTCTGGTCCAGCCTTGGGCTTTTTCCCCTGAGGACCTCCTAGGAGAGCATCACACCCATGATCTGCAGTTTCTGTGGCCCCGTGACGTTTCTGGTGCAGGGCTGATGTTCTGCAGCACACGTGGTCTGCACACACACAGGCATGCATGTGCACACACTTCTCTTCCACCTAGTCCTCTGACGGAACATTTGCCTTGTGCATGCTGGCTGCAAAGGAGCAGAAAGTGGCACAATGGTCCATCAGTCTGGTTTTATAGAGGCAATTATGTCCATCCTTGTGAGTGCCTACTGTGTCGTTACCATCCTAAGCTTTGCTTTGGCGTTCTTTTTCAAGGGTCATCTAATTAGGAGTAACAAACTTGTACACCAGACAAAGGTATTGCATCCGTTCATCAATTTGTAAACATTTCTGATTGGAGTATGTAGTTCTTTATGAAATGCTGGTAATTAGGTCCAGATAATAATCCCTCCAGCCCTTCAGAACAATCACGCAAAATGTTAATTAAAAAATCAGTGTCCTCCATGTAGAAAAAAATTAGTTCAGGTCATGGCAATTAATTACATTTTTCTCTATTCCCCAAGCAGTTTTTATGGCTGTGGTCTGTGAATATTAAAAATAATCTGGTGATGAGAGACCAGATGGCTAAGGAGGCTGAAAATGGCATGTGTTGCTTTTCACTTGAGGATTATGAGCTTCATTCAGATGTTGTTGCTTTTGATGGCTGTTGAATTGCCTAAATGAAATGAGTTGGTGAACCACAAAATTAGCCCAAAACAGGGCATAATTTGCACCAGCGAGGAAAAATTCCTGAGAAGACTGGGAAGGACTTAAAGAGGTTTATAGCTGGCTACGTCTGGCTGTAATTAATGATTCCAGGCACCACCTTATTTAGGGATTATTATATTTATTATACATTTTAGGAATATGTTATGTTTGAAATAGTTACATTATTCATAACTTTTCTAATTATCTCCAAATTATTCATAATTATTTCAGATTACTCATTTTGGTTATTTTCATTTTGCTTATTTCAAATTATTCCTAATTATTTTAGGAATAATAACACTTATTAATAAGCATCCCTGTGGCTATGGCATTTTGTGTTTTAGTGCAAGTTCCTGGAAGGCTCTTCTGTGCTGCAAATTGATTTTAATGCTCCTTCCATCAATTTTTTTTTTGTTAACCTTAAAGCCTATGCCTTGAATGTGGGTTTAGGAGGAACCTGAGGTTCCTGCTTCTGTTCTCCCACTAAATTATTTTAGGAATAATAACACTTATGATTAATAAAACTTAGAACTTGGTTTCTAAGTTGGACTAATTTGATGGAAAGGCTTCTCTAACTTCTGTGAATTTTGGATCGAGCCTTTAGAAAGCAGTATGATTTACACAGTTTATTTCAATTATGAATACTTGTGTATTTCTTAACCCACAAAACATATAAAATCCCTTGCCTTTTACAGGAGCTAGATATATTTGCGGAGGTATTAACCTGTTTGTGATCCTCTTATCTTCTGGGAGCTTCAGTATCTAATGCAGAGTCCTCAGTACTTCATAGGGAAAATGTTTTTTAAAAAGATATAATAAAAAGTGGAAGAAACCACTCTCACACCAACAGTATCAAAGCAACAAAGCTGGGTTCTATAAAACAGGGAACAGGGCAGCACAGCACAATTTTATGTTGAGACTTAGCCCCTTCATTCTTGAAGAGAATAAGGCAATCCTAATCTCTATTTTACTTCCTTGTTGCACTTACAGCTTTGTAAGCATCCCTGTGGCTATGGCATTTTGTGTTTTAGTGCAAGTTCCTGGAAGGCCCTTCTGTGCTGCAAATTGATTTTAATGCCTCTTCCATCACATTTTTTTTTTGTTAACCTTAAAGCCTATGCCTTGAATGTGGGTTTAGGAGGAACCTGAGGCTTCTGCTTCTGTTCTCCCACTAAAATTGCTCCTAATGAAAGAAGAAAGAGGAATAAATTGCTCCAAGGCAATTCCTTGCCAACAGTGAAAAATGCTCTTCCAGAGGTCCTTTGCCACACAGTTGTCTGCATTAGTGAATGGTCCATACTGCATCTAAAAGGACACTGGAGAAGGCCCTTCCCCTGCCATTATAGGACCCCTTTCCAAAGATCTCTTCAAGGAAAAGCCTTTGAGAAGCATCACTCTTCCTTGTCCCTGGCAACCTGAATTGTTTATGATTGTATGAAACACATTTAAAACACTGATGATGGCATGTGCATGTTTCAGGGATGTTTGAAAAGAGGCTTGCTGGTCACTTCAGGGGATCCTGCTGTGCTTGAAGAGATGCTCCCCGCTTCTTTACAGAAGTAACTGTACCTAGTCTTCGCATATGTGGCCTCCTTGTTAGAAGCGGTAGAAATGCATTGCTTGCAGGTCTGAAATACAGGTTTTTAGATGAGCAGATCTGAAGAGCACTGGAGGCTGGTCCCAATTCATTGCTGCTTCCAAGTCAACACCCTGAAGAAGTTTTATTTAAAGCTGGCTGCTAAAAACAAAACACCATTTCTGGACTTGTACGTTTTCCCTGAGAAGCCAGTGGCAAATCCTTCACAGGCACCACCTTGGGAAAAAGTCAAAGAACGACAGCAAACGTTTAAATCATTCTTCTACTCTCATGTGAACAATTCCAACAGGCACAGGCAGTCTGTACAGTAGTAACAGAGGAGAACTAAATGACAAATATTTTTGCCACAGTACCTTTGTATTTGGATGAGAAACACAATTATGAAAAAAAAAGAAGACAACTAAAGAAAGCTGCTTTTTGTAGAAAGAGATAATAATGAACAAAGTATTAGAGATTGGAACAACTGTGATGTGATGAATACCATGCTCTTATCACTTTGGAAAGCCATTTAGGTTGAGATTCACGAGGTGTAATTAAGAACCTAAATGAGATGCTTAAATGAAGAGCATCATCACTGAAAGCCCCTTTTACTTAAAAGACCAGTTCATGCTGTGGAGCTGCCTCTCTCTGTACTGGTCATATGGTGGTCAAAGGCCTGATGGTCAAGAAGGTGATTCCTAGCCTCTGCCTCTAGGGACTTCAACTACTCCCACTATAAAATGGAGATGGGGATGTTTTTCTCTATATCACAGAGTCTTTGTAAGATTTGGAATTTGTGAGGCATGCCTGAATGCCTCAAATCATTCCCTATTGATCATATGATTCTTTACTTAAGTCATGACATTTATATATAAATTTACAGATGTAGTACTACTTCTTTTCTCCCAGGGCTGATATTTAGTACATTTGAAATAACAATCCTTCATGCAAAATTAGTACATTTATAAATCCTGTAATTCTGCTTTGACTGTTTTGTTTCTTTTCCCTTTACAAACACAAGGCCAGCAAAGCACAGTACTCTTGTGATGTTACGATGAGATGTTGTGCCTGCTGCTAGGTCACAGGAAGGTCACGCTTTCTTCTGCAAAAATGTCCCATCAACACAAATGCTAATTTTCTCAACAGAATTGACAACGCACATGTCATTTTGCAACTTCATATATTATGTAAAGCCTGTCAATTCTCAAGCTGTGCTGCTGCTGATATTTGATCTGCTGATGTTTGATTAACGGTGAGGACTTGTTACTTCTTATATGGAGCTCTGGCTAGTCAGCAATGACAGGTAATCAAAAGGCAGTTACAAAAGACTCACCTCCTCTTGAGTAGACCAGCCTTCAGGATGAATGAAACTTTGAGTGCCAATCTGTCAGGGCTAGTTCTGCCATCTGGCAGGTGCCCATTGCTCAAACACCAGTCGTCTTTACTCCTTAAAATTCAGATGGTTCTGGTCACTCCAAAGGAGAGGAGCAGTCCCTTTGAGACTTGCGCACACAGCTACAGACTGGATGGGGGGCTCCCAGTTCAGTCCAAAAGCTGAAATCTGGCTACAAGTATCAATCCTGCCAGCAAGGGGTTTGCAACTAATTCAAGGTCTGAAGAGTATCTACATAAACTAACTTTTTAACCAGGAAGAAACTGCAAGGCATCCAGTCTGTTCACTGACAATTTCCATGCAGAAAAATGTCCCAGAAGAAAGGTATTTTCACTAGCAGCTTAACCAGCTCCATTTTCAAGAGATAAACCAGAGCTGTATTCCTGTGAAGGTATATATGACTCCTATAACTATCACTAAAAAACAGATTACCTGTTTTTTGTTCTCACAGTATCCGTAAAGCTGGGTTCATACCTACTTCTCATGCTTAGTTAGTGAGTATATAAAGCAGAGTATGCATGACACTGACATGTGAGGAGGTATAGGCCTCTCGGTTCCTAAAGACTTCCATAGAATAGGTATTTTTGTTTCCTTTTTTTCTTCTGCTCCACTTCTGATTCTATTGTCAGTAGGATGCTCTCAGGATTCTTCACATTTCAAGGACACATTTTCTTTTGCAATGGCCTTCCTGAACGTATCTTCATGGCTCAGTCAACTGTAAGGATTAAATTATTTTCAATCAGTGGTGACAAGAAATCTTTTCAAGATCTCTTAGACCAGCCAGATCTCTCCAAAGAATTAATCATGCAACTACAGAAGTCAGAGGCTGTTGGATGTTTTCCAGTACGTGCTATGGAAAGCAGTTCCCAGTACTTGCTATAAGAGTTGGGATTGTTCAGCCTGGAGAAGAGAAGGCTCCAGGGAGACCTTACAGAAGCCTTCCAGTACCTAAAGGGGGCCTACAAGAGAGCCAGAGAGGGACTTCTTACAAGGACACGTGCTGATAGGACAAGGGGTAATGGCTTTAAACTGAAAAAGGGTAGATTTAGATTAGATATAAGGAAGAAATTCTCTGCTGCGAGGGTGGTGAGGCACTGGAACAGGTTGCCCAGAGAAGCTGTGGATGCCCCCTCCCTGGAAGTGTTCAAGGCTACATAGGGTGGGACTTTGAGTAACATGGTGACGGAGTGGGAGTCGGACCCAAGTAATGACTGAATCCCAATATGAGTGTGGTCGTTCTCCTTTATTATCAGTTCAATCACAGCTTATATAGCAGAGCTACGCAGTCACGTGATGTTTTCCCGACTTAACAATTGGTTCTACCTGCTGTCCATACGCCCAAGCCTTAACATGATTGGTACACACGAGCTGTTCAGGCGAAGGGGTGTCTCCGCTTTCTGTTTCCATTTTCCCCCGGAGGTAGATCCTCTTGTCCATGTTGCAACATTCTTTGTTCCTCATACCATGCCCATCATAGGCCTTCCCCTAAGTCAAAAGCCTGGATTGCTCAGAGGTACCAACCCATGTCCTTTCTCAGCTAACCAGGTCTCCACAACATGGTCCAGTGGAAGGTGTCCCTGCCCATGGCAGGGGGATGGGAAATAGATGATCTTAAAGTTCCTTGCAATCCAAACCATTCTATGGTTCTATGAATCTATGAAATACTCATCCTCTGAAGAAAGCCAGAACTAGCTTTAATGCCAAGACAGAAACCTAGAGCTACCTATGATTCTATAATGCAGCCTGTTTACTTCCCACAGCTATGAGAAATGATGGCAGATATGAAGTCTTTACAGAACAGACCGTGTTTGTGTTTAGTTACCTGTGGTCTTTGCTCCTGGCAGCTATAGCTATTACTCCTGGTATGACACCAGATATTTGGATGCCTCTGGGAAGTGGATTTATACGTTTACATTGTTACAGTGCCACCTAATGAATTACCAGATTTGTGCTAGTATGTCTGATCAACAGTCAGGCCACATTGAACAGTCTTGTTCCCACTGACACCAGCAAGGACACAGCATGTGTAAGATCATGACTTACAGCAAGAGGTTCCTTTCCAACCCTTCTCCCATGTTTCCCTGCAGGCTGTGTTTCTGCTCCTAGGACCTTGAGCACCTCTGTTGCTCTGCAGAGGTCTCTGTGTCTGGATTCATGGCTGGCATTGATGGAACATTCCTACTCAGGCTTGGAAGGGTGGAAGTCCACAAAACACCTGAGTCTGGAGGCATTGCTGGGTGTCTTGGTATCTTCCCAAACACCAAGAGAAATTCAGAATCACACATGTGTGTTGTGGCTCAAAAGCTGTAGCCAGGTCCTTGGTTTCAGTCTACTGTTAGTTGTGGCAAGCAGAACAGCACAAAACCCAGGAAAGGTACCACCAAAGGAAGACTTCTATCTAATCATCCTCATTTGCTGGCACTCCAAAGAGACAAACTGAAGCTATAAACTTTCTCCTTAACCCTCCTCTCCTCCTACATGCATTTCACTACCATTCAGAAAGATGCTCCATCATTTCAGAGAGCAGGATCTTAGGCACCATTGCCAGAGGCCAGCTGAATTAGTCTCTGTCTTTCCTGCCCTGAAATCTATCTATCATCTGCTCTATTTATTCTCAGAAATTTCTCTCAGATGAGCCTGGTTTGGCAGAAAGTGAACTCTGTGCAGGTCTCGACTGCAATAAAACTCAGTTTCTTGTACCTCAGAGACAAAGAGCAGTTTTATGACGGTGGTTATTTTTAACACCAGAACAGAATGAAGGGTGGTAATGTCTAGCAGACTTAGAAACCTGAAGCTTTTCACTGGCTTAGAGTCAGAATTGACATTACCTCAGTTTTCCTGACCATTCAGGGAAATTTGTATCTCTTGATCTTCAAAATGCCTACTTCATATACTTATCTAGGCACCTTATCAGAAATATCTTTATTTCAAAGTGGTCTATCAATTTTCTCGCTTTTGGACTCTCCCTGACTCTTCTCAGAAGAACATAGAGATAGGACAAGAGGAAAGGGACATACGCTGCAGTAAGAAATATTTCAAACAGGTAACAGGAAGAAAATCTTTTATCATGGCAATAGTCAAACTCTGGAACAAGCTACCCAAAGAGGCTGTGAAGTCTCCACTCCTGGAGATATTCAGTGTGGCTGGACAAGGCTCTGAGCAGTCTGATCTAGGTTGTTCTTGCTTCAAGTGGAGGGTTGGACCAGATGACCTATGGAAGCCCCTTTCAACCTAAATTATTTCAGTTTTTTATGATTTATTCCATCCTTATCCACCCCTGAATTGGTGCCTCACTTCCTTGACCCAGGTAGGCAGGTATTTGTTGCATGGTGGCCTTTCAGCCAGCTACTAAAACCAAGTCCTCTCTGGGGCAGTGAAATACAGATCTGAGCACCTATATGACAACTCAATCCAGATGACACCTTAAACCTCCTCAGCTGCTAAATTATCTGGAAGAACAGCCACCATTGCTTTGAAAGCAAGCTGTTACCTGCTGTGACTGCAGTTGATGGCCAGTGTGGCCATTAGATAGCAAGCAGCAAGCATAAACGTGTGAGGTCTCTGCTCCTCTGCAGAGAAGCAGTCAGCAATGTTCTGCTAAATCAACATCTTACCTACTAGCTCATTAATTGGTGTAAAAATCAAATGGCAGTTGCCTGAACACATAGATAGAATTCCTGGAAAGTCACGTCACTCTAAGGAGATGTATCTCCACATTTGTGTCCACAAACATCTATACTATCAACAGTCTGAAAAATGCCACCAGGAAGGCGGTGAAGGCTCTGTTACTTAGAAATAACATCAGTAGCTGATGTTACAAAATGTTACTGATAGTTCCTCATCCGTCTGGAATGTTTCAAAGTGAGAAGTCTTTTCCCTTTTTGTCATTTCATCCCATATTTCAAGGAACAATCACTAAACCGGTTGCATTCAATAGTATTACTGTATTCTTAAGCAAGTGGAGTACACCACTCTATTAACTGTGAGACAAAAGTATTAATCTTTTCCAGTTACCCACCACCAAAGCTACATGTACTGTAATTGTTCAGTTTCTTTCTGAAAATTAGAATTACCACAGCCTTGAAAGCATATTAGGATTTTTCTTCATGACAGAAATATGTTCTGTACTGTACTCTCTCATAAGTTCTTATTGATACTTTCCTGGGAGATGGGATTTGCAACAAAATTAGATTGTGAGATATTGCAAGGTTGCACAAAGGCACTTTTGTGACTAAAAAAAGATGATTTTTACTTTTCTCTGTGGACAGCTAGAAAACATAACAGCCTGGTTTTGCAGTTTTTACTGTGGTACTCTAATTTTTTCCTGGTGGGTACACTGGAAGAAAAAACCCCGTTTCTGAATCATTATTTTCAGGGCTGCATATTGCTAGCAATGAAGCAGTCAGAGCTAACTCTGCCAGTATCTTCTCACCAATAAACGCCAGTTTGAAATGATTACGTGAGCTGGAGAGGATGGAATAAGTTCTTTGCTTCAGTTACCTTTCTCCCTGAATGCTGCTTTATGCATGTAGATAAAATGCACTTAAACTTTGCCTAATACGGTACTTTCTCTACAGGGTGAACCATGACCATTCATCCCTTCCCTGGGTGCTAGATGGCACCAAGCAAGGTAAAATAAGAGCCCTACTTTATGCTGTGTCTTCTGGACATGAGAGGGTATTGTCGAAAGGAGTTGTAGGCTTCAGAATTAATTTGTTATTTGCTATTTCAGCCCAACACCCTGGAAGCCCCGGTGCCCCAGTACTGTTGAAATATTGCAGATTCTTAGCCTGGAATTTGGATAGTGACAAAACAACAGGTAAAATAAATTAGCTTCTGCTGAGTGACTATGAACTACATTTTAATGCTCTGCATCAAATTTTAAAGTATTTTGCTAAATCAGTCACACGCTATGAAGCAATATTGCATTGAGAAGAAGAAGAAAATCCATTTAGAAAGCACATAATGAGGTAAGCTTTCTGGTGGTGTACATTGCTGAGGAACAGAAAATTGTCGAGATATAAAACATTCATGAGAAACACAAATGATAAAGGTCTTGTTCAAAACTGTAAAATCAGTGTTTCTATTCTGAACTCTGTTTTTGGAAGTTGTTCCTTATTCCTGAAAAAATTGCCTTGTGCTGAAATGTAACAATAAAGATGGCAGTCCTGCAGAAGGATCATCTGATGGTTCTGGTTTTGGTTCCCATTAGAGAAATGTAAGGATTTATTATTTGGAGATCTTTTCTAATGCTTTTGGCCAAATAACAAGTGCTCAATTTCTGATTATATTAGTACATTACCCAACCATCTACCAGCAGGGAATTGTGTTTAGGAAGAAATATGTATGCAAGTATCACTCAGCATGATACCACAGTCAGTGTCAGTCTCCTCTGTGGCTCCAGCCTTAGAAGCCAGAAGCTGTTTGAGTCTCAGTGGCACCTGGGCTCCTACGTGGCTTGGTCCACCCTGCAGATAGTGCTTGGACATCAGTGGCACTTCATGTCCATTGGTACTTTGGAGGATGTTGGTGGTGCTCCATGGCTGATCTCAGGGAAACCTAGATGGAAGGAGCTGCCTGTCTGCAGGCTGATGGACAGAGTCTGCACAGCCTCCATCACTTCTAAAAATGGGGCATAAGCCACTCATGGTCATTTAGGACCAGATTTTTTTCCTTAAAGCATTTAGGTGTCTTAATGTGGGAAATTAAGCTTCAAGGCCCTCATGATAAGCTCACCAGATGCCTGTCTGCAACATTAGTTTGTGAAGCACCTGTAAAATCAGGCCCCTTAGCAGAACTGAACAAAGCCTAAGTGAGTTTCTGATTTGGGATGTGCACACTGTGACAGGAGCCATGTGTGTCTGGAGCATGTGCTCCTCTTTGGGACAACACCTCTGTTAGCATCAGAGAACAGCTGGCCTTACTGAGAAGTTCATGGCATGACACCCAAAATTTCCTGCTGCTTTTGGAATCGCAGCAGAAATGTGTTGCTGACACAAGGAAGCTTTGGAGTGTGTGTCGGTGCCATCTTGATGGCAGAGCAGCGGTGAGGGGTAAAGCTGTCTAACAGAGATGCTGCAGCTGAAGGTCTGAGAGTAAGTCTGATGCAGATATCACCTCTGAGCTTGTCCCAGTGGTAGCATTGAAAAAATCTGTGTGCATTCTTTACCTTGGCAGGTCACGTACATTTATTCTCATAAAAGTCTATTGTGCAGATATTAATATCTGCAGCTCCCTTTAATTTTTGTTGTAATGATGCACTTTTATTGCATTAGAGTGACCTGAAACTGTGTCCTAGTCTCATAGATCCCATTTGCACAGCTTGCACTATAGGTTTAATTTCACAGGTTTTAGTTTCCCAGCTTAAAAATATGAAAAATTTATGGAGCAAAATTAACAGTTTATTAGAAATATCACTCACTGCAAAAGTCTTAAGGGTAATTCACAGCTTTATGAAAGGTCATAATATAAATAATTGCTTGATGAATATGGACGATGTCTGTTTGTCATTAAACACCAACAGAGAGCTAATGCACTTTAATAGTCCTGCTAACTGCTATCTGACAGGCACAGAAATCACAACCGAATACAATAAATCGGCTGAACAATTGCTTCTTACTTTTTTTTTCTTTACATAAAAGGTAAAATAATGGCATATGTTGTTTTCTTCACACTTCAGTAGTGGTCACGACTTACAGCCCTACAAAATTTTGTAAACAATAGCTTGAATACTGCAATGCTATTCTGCTGTTTATCAAACAAAATGTCACATTAATGCTACTCTTTTACATGTTGAAAGGCTGCGCTCACAGGGTGCAACAGTGAAAACTGTTATTCCCCTTCCTATTTGTAGGGAACATATTCACAGTCCCTGGTGTAATCACTGTATTCATAATCCATGCACAGCAGTGCCCTGATCCAACTCCACACCACTAGGCTCTTGTGATCCACACACATCCATGTAGATCTCCACACAGGATTAGAATATATAGATTTAAACCTTAATCAAAGCAAAGAAGCCTTCTAGAGAGGTTTCTTTAATAAATGCAATGATTTTTGTTTTCATTAAGGGCTTATTGTGTTTAGTTGTGACAAAACCTAATTACAGCACACACTTAGTCCTGCCAGTGAGGATGAGGCCACAGTCTGTTGTGTTTGGGAATGGATACAGAAGTGATAAAGGATGTTCATAGAGCTGGATTCCCCCCTCCAAAATGTCTGAGTCTCTTCCAGATGACTTCATGCCGTACTTGGCCAAAGAGGCTAAAAGGTACTCCACTTCCTCACTCCCACTTGCCTCACAGCATCCATCCCAAACTCCAGGGATAATTAAACTGCCTCCTCCCAGCTGCCCCTAGAGATGCTTTTCTACAGACCATAGACCCATTTAGGTCTGCTCCAGACACCCCTGAATCCCATCATCTCCTTCCCTACCCATCCTGAAAGGTCCCTGTAAAGCCCCCTTTCAGTTATCTCTGTAAGTAGGTCCCTGGTAAAGCTGACCCCGTCTTACATGATTGAGTTGCTGTATGTTAAGAACTTCCTACAGATGAGCTGCATACTTCAGATGACCTGTGTAACAAAATGAACTAGAAGGTAATCTATTTGTGTAAGAAGTTATTTAGGCCAAGAGAAAATATGCAGTGCAGTGGCTTACCTGACAGGAAATAAGGTTTTAAGATGGGGTAATTTCATCAGTCATGGTCAGCTCCGCAGACCACCTGAGGCACCTAAATCTGATGGTGAATTGAGCCCTAAGGTGTTAGGAGGACACCACTCACAGAAAACCCATGAGAAAATTAACAAATCTTTATTCAGGTCAGGATCCGACACATGTGCATGAGGCCGCATACTGACTGAGACAAAATAAAATTGCACATTAATTGATTGCTGTCCATTCAGGACGGTAAGTCGTCCAGCAGTACTATGGAAGAAATAGTATGTGCCCTTGTAATTAAATGTTGTATCATGTTGAGCATGCACAAAAGCATGCTAAAATGAAGTAACACAGGCATGTCCTTGGTTTTGGAGTTTATTGGACTTTGCAATATTGGCAGAACTTGCCCAATGCAGTTTCTTGGTTACTGTGTGGCAGGTGTCTTAGGTGAATATTTTAAAGTAAATAAATCTAATAAAGAAACTACTGATAGGAAATAAGACCAGTAATGGCAGGGACTTAATCTTTGTTCTGATGAGATGAGATTACATTAGCAATCTGAAATAACATCAGGCAGAAGCTATTTCTGTTTCCAGAGGCAAGACAGGGCCTATGGTGTCATGATAAATAATTACGCGTGAGAAATTATGACTTGGTTGCAAACAGAATCCTTTGTTCAAACAGAATGAACAGTTTAGGGGCAAGAGAGACATATGCTTTTAATGAAAGGATTTTTTTGACATTTCTTTTCCCCTGGACCTACCCTGGGAAGTGACACTTGCACAGTGAGGAATGAGCAGCTTCCCAAGAGGTGAGGCAGGTTAAGCTTCTCCAGTGGGTTAAGGAGTTCCTGCCTTTCCAGTTACCTCCTTACTTCTCCTTGACTGTGAGAGCTCAGCAAGTCATCCGAACATTTTAAAAAATGTTCTGACTCCAAGCTGTAATGTATTGTGTGTGCACAGCCCATCTACACCTGCCTGCAGCTTACTCCTGTGCAGTGGTCAGCAGGGACTTGCAAAAAAGCCGTTGATGAACCCTGCAGAAAGAGATTGCTTCATGGGAACATGTTTCAGGGTATCTGATTTTAGTGACCAGGAGGAACTTACCTCTTTTTTCTTCCTATAAGCTTTCTGGAGCCTTGCACAACTCAGAAATACCAGGCTGGCATTTCTAACCTTGACTAATCTGTCTTAACTGAATGGTTTACAAAAATCTAGTTGCGTGTCTACACAAGCAGTGGAGTTAGTTACACAATTGCCAGGGGTTGCATATGGGCACTGTGATCATTGAAGTATATTACCTGGCAAGAGATGCTTGAAACAGCAAAGGAAATTCTCCAGATGCTGCTGCCTTCAGTTGAGTGTAAAAGAGAAAAGAAACCTCAGAATCAGTCAGAAATGTTAGGCCAGGATATGCCAGTATTACTGGTATAAACACAAGATAAATACTTTGATAGACATATCTGGCACATCAACAAGTGGCATTGCCAACGTCTGCTTGCTCACAGTGCATGGAGAAGCAGGGTAATGGGGCGGGGGCATATAAGGATCCCACCATTGCCCAGTCTGGAGGACTAGAAATTTTAGCTGCTCTCAACTTCCAGATTTTTGGGACACTGACGCTTTCTTTTTTTAATGTTCTTCATGTGGTGATGTGAGTAGAAGAACATTATCTTCCCTTGAGCTTGTGATGAATGTTTTTTGTAGAAGTGTTTCAAACCAGTTCTAGCTGTATCAAACATTTTTCATTGAAAACTTTCATACCACCAGTCAAAAGTCTTAGAGAGCTGAGCTTATGAGATTTCCTTCAGGGCAAGAGAGCATTCCCTTGCCCTAGGCAATGTGACCTAGACTTGTTTCATTCTTGATAGCTGAGTCTCTAAACTGTCCTTCAAAACCTCTAAAGACAGAGCCTACATCCTCATTAAGCAATCTGTTGAAGGCTTTGCTTCCCTTACTGTTTTTGCTGGTATCCTTTCCGAATTCCTTTTATTTAAACTCATTATTATTTGTCTTTCTCAGGATGCACATGGAAAAGTTTGCTTGCACTCTGGTTTTGGCTGTCTTTTGCATATTTGAGAACTTGTATCATTTCTTTTCAGCCTTCTCTTCTCTGGACTAAACAGCCTCATTTTCTTCAATCTCTTCTTATAGCATAGATCATGCTTTCTAGACTTTTCTTCATCCTCACCATTCTTCTCTGGTCGCTCTCTGGTTGGCAAGTATTTTTCACTAGTGCTGTGGCTAGTGCTGTCCAAAATTGGACCCTTGTTACTACCAAGTACAGACAGAAGTTTCTTCAACTGGTGCAGAGACAGAAGTCTAGCTCAGGTATACCAGGATGCTGGTTGCATATTTTGCAACTGTGTGATATTTTTGGCTTGTGATCAGTTTGCAATTCACTGTGAAGTTTGATGCTTTTCTGCAGCGCTGCTGCGTAGCTAGGCATTTTTCGTCTTGCGTTTGGAGAAATAAATGTAGAACTTTGCTTGTCTTCATTGAATTTTTGCCTATTGCTTTCAGGCCATTTTCCTAATTTATCAAGAATGTTTTAAATTCTAGTTCTGTCCTCCTACGTGCTTGTAGCCTTTCCAGCACCAGTGTTCCTTAAAAATTAATAAGGTATACTTGTTAATTAATCATCTAAGTCATTAATGAAAGTATGGAATAATACTGGACGGGGGACAGATCCTTGGGGAATCTGGCTTGATACGTCAATTGTGAACTACAGGTAGCTACTACCTAAGTATGGGTTCCCCAGCCAGTTATATACTGCTGACAACATCTTCAGCTAGTATACATTTCACTCACCTATTTATGAGTCTGTTGTATAGGCCAGTGAAGAGAGGATAGTGACAGTGAAGGTACTAAAGCGATGACAGTGAGTGCCTCTCTCCAATTCACATGGATTGTTACCTTGTCATAGGAGGAAATAAACTTTTCATGATTTATTCTTGACAGATCCATGCTGGCTGTCATTTATCTCCTGTAGATGGTTACAAGTTGCTTCATTATTTCCTCTAGATTTGGGAGAGGAAATCAAGATAAGCTGACTATTCAATAATTTATTTGTCCCTCTTTTTCACCCCTTTTCAGAGATAGGAATAGCATTAACCCTCCTCTGCTGTGAAATCTCTGTTATTATCTAAGCTCTCTGAAGCTCTCTAACATCTCTGAGGCTGCTCTGACTGGGTCCCAAAGGGTTGCTTTGCAGAGTGACTTCCCAGCAGAGGCTGTGCCCACAGCCACCATCCCTGCCCCATTGCCTGCTCTCTGCTGGCATGGATGAGCAGGGAGCTGCACTGGGGACTGTGACTGGGCTGAAAAACAGCCTTTTCTTTCATGGGGACATGGCAGCAGGTGTGCCTGGCTCCAAGCTGGAGGGGAGCCGGCAGGGGACCACAAGCACCTAACCTGGCTCCAGCAATGACCCCTCAACCGAAACGTGTGACTGGAGCCCAATACCCAGCTGGGTATTTCTGAACCACCAGGTCTGAGAGCCTCTAACTTGCATGAACACTGGCAACCTACCCATTCCCTGCTGTAGTCTGATTTCTGGTTTTCAGCTGCTGGTGTTAACTACATTAACTACCTGATCCCAAGTGGCCTTTTTAGTGACAATGGATGATACTTTTCACAATGTAATCAGTAGATAATTTTCCTGCCCTATTACAAATCTGAACAACTCTTGCCTTAGTTATTTCAATATTATTAAAGTATTTTAATACATTCTGTTTATTTGTGTCCATGGGGAGCTGTATCTTATTTTGCTCCTGAGCTTTTATAGTTCTGTCCCTGAACAACTATCCTTTATATCTGCCCATATAATAATAATGTGAGGTTTCCAGGAGCTTGCTTCCTTCCTTCCCTTGAGATTGCAGAAGAGCTTGTGGCTGGTGGTGCTGCTCTGTGACTGTGCCTCACAGGCTCCTCTGCCAGGAGCCAGTTTGCACTTCTGTTCTTCATGTAGCTTCTTCAAGGAGATACCAAGTCCTGTGAGCTCATTTCCCTCTGAGATTTCCAGTATGATCTTACTTACCTGCAATAGATTTTCACTCCTGTGAAACCCATTTTCTTTACAATATCAGTTTCTCTCTTTCTTTTTGCAGGAGCTGTGAACTCCCTCACACTGCGCATTGTTCTTTGCCTTCCCATTTTCATCCACCTCCTCCTGCCTCGAACCAATGCCTGAACACTTAACTGTGTGCTACTGGTGGGGCTGGACAAGGTGCTAACACACAAGGAGGTGTTTTCAAGGAAAAAAAAGGACTAGCTGAGACATAGCCAAGGAGAGACATTTTTGCCTCACTGAAACAGAGTCAGAGATTATTTTAGCCCACCACTAGGTAAACAGATTAGCTTCCAGAAGAGCCAGACGAAGGCAGATACACCAGAGAACTTCAAGTGGAATTCTCCCAGGTCTCATCTGGATGCATTGAAACTCAGCCATTGTTGATGAATAAAAAGTGAAAGTAAGGCTACTACTCCTTTTACTCCTTCCACCGTTTGTCACATTATTTTGTAAACATTTATATAATGCTGAACAAGTTTTCACAACTGTCTCCAAAACAAGCACTTCTTACTGTTGAGGCCAGGACTACCGCATGCCAATAGCAGAATGCTTTGCTCATGGGGCTAAATGACAGATTTGTAGCTTACAATAAAACTGCCTGCAGTTTTATTACTGTGCTGTCATGCATTTCAAAAGCTACAGTAGAGTGAACCTGAGCAATGCCCCAGCCACAACTTGCCATATTTACCTGATGATAAATGTCAGGTCTCTGTTGAGTTTCAGCAACAGAGCAGATAATGGCAAGTAAAAGAGCCTGGGTGAAATAGCATCACCAACAATCTGACTCTGTGTGACCCATCACATTTTTTCATAACATAAGATTGTACATGACATCTGCAACCACTCACTCCTGTGACAAGAGCTAAAGAAGAACATTTTCCTTCCATTCTTGTGTATCCAGGATCTTCAGGAGAGTTATCAGGATGGGGCCTGTTTGTATTTGCTTTCTAAGTTTGAAGACTTAAGGGTCACAGTTTAAGCCTGTCTGCCAGTGATCGCTCCACAGATGTTCACAAGGATTTTGCTGATGGTTTCAGAAGGGTTGTATTTTCATTATTTTTGTGCCAAGGAACATTAGCACTTCTAAGCAAACAGCATGCTGTAAGGGCTCTTCTTTAAAAACAGTAACAAAAGCAAAATGTCTTAGTATCAGAACACTCACAGGGAAATCACAGGAAAAAAGTTAACAGCCCTGCAAATCCTGTCAGCAGCAACTCAAACCATCTGAATATAGACTGGCTCTAGTTGTGGAGAGCAGACCCAAGATACCAGACACCAGCACACTGAGGAAAAAAAATGTGGTTTTTTTTTTCCTCAGTTTGCAGGACAGCCACTATTGCAAGAAATAGTGCAAAGCCTTTTCCAGTTTCTTGGCTTTCAGGAATGACCCCTAAAATTTTTTTGTGTTGATTTGTGTTGTTTGCACATTTATCACACATGCACAAATGTAGCATCCTGGATCCATTATTGCAAAGTTTTTCAGACTGTCTTAAAGAATTGGCAGTCTCCAATATGCAAACTAGTTCTCTAGCATAATGGCTGCTATGAAGCATTAAATCAAATATTTAAGATTTATATTGCTAAAGCACCCTCTAGTGGGGCAATAACAGAAGACTTGCTTTTTGCATAGACATGATAATTACTTTGCATATTAGAGAATAGCCAAGTAAAAGGCTGGACATTGGTGTGGATAGGGAAACACACTGAATCTTTAGTTTAGTCAATGCTTTTGCTGTCCGTGCAACACGCAGCATTCACTGTAATATCTGAAAGGTGGCTGTGTGATTTTATTGCATGTAATCACAGAATAATAGCATCATTTCGATTAGAGACCTTTGGAGATCATCTCATCCAACCTTCTGCTCAAAGAAGGTTCAGATAGATCAGGTGGCTTGTGGCCATTTCCAGCTGAGTTTGGAATATATCCACAACAAACATTGCACAACCACTCTGAAAATATTCCGGTATTTGACTATCATCATGGTGAAAAAAAAATTCCTTATATCTAAACAGAGTTTCTCCTGTTGCAACTCCTCTCTGCTGCCTCTCAGCCTACAGCTGTGCACCTTCAAGCATTTGCCATAGTTGTTCAGGGTCTTTCCAATGTCATCATCTTGAAATATTGTAAAAAGTATTCACAGTCACTTCTGGGTATTGTTTGTTCATAAATGCATTCCTAAATGATGGTGTATCACTGGAGATAAAGCACGATACTGTTAGACGCAGTACTGCTGGCACAGTGAGGCAGATTACTCTCTGGTCTCATGCTGGGACCCTCATTCTGCAAGAACTTGGTCCTGCCAAGTTATTTCCAAGTTAAGGGTATTCATTAAATAGTCTAAGACATAAGCTTGCACTGCTGCTTGTGGGACCTGGAGCAAGTATCATACCTGCAAAATTTTGATGTAATACTTTCCACTCTCTGACTAGTTTTGCCACTTACCAAGCAAAAGAGAACAAAATCTTAAATCCAATTTTAAAACATCACAAGTATTGCTAGGAATTGGCTAAGCTTTATTGAAGCTAGGGAACACAGCAGCCACCTTTCCATGGAGCTTGCATCTAAAGAAGCCAGTGAGTGCCTTCCCCAAATCAGGTAGCTGAAACAACAGATATCACCCTCCAGAACATAGGCACGTGGCAAAACATGTACGTATAAGCATACACATATAGCTGGAGAGGGCCTCTTTGTTGATGGCATCAGGCAGTGGGGGTAGAAGAACATTTGCTGAAAACACATGTGACCACGTGTCTGTGACAAATAGCAGCAGGAAGACTTGAAAAGGCACACACTGAGGTGGCACTGGGTGCTGCTTGAATAACCAGTGGGAGCATATCCCTGAGGGAAAGAAAAAAGCACTGAGAGAAAGCTTTTGGGCCATGTGCCGGGTGAAAGTGAGTCGGGGTTGTAGTAAAGAAACCCCTCCTCGTTCCCTTGTTCAGGGAAAGGGCAGTTTGTAGGTGATGTGTAAAGAACCACAAAGGCTTCAAAGAAGCTCATTCACTTTATTTCTCTTTTTAAAGGAAGCAGGTGTGAGGTCCTGGCTGAGGCTAAGCACTTGGCTGAAGGCAGGCGGGAGTGGGTACTCCAGGGTGCTCACACAGCTTTGTGGGTGAGTGCCCAGCAGAGAGCACTGACATTCCATCAGGAGTACAGTACCCAAGGCCTTTAAATAATTTTGTTTTGAGGGGAAGGAGATGGTTATGGTCAAAAGCAGAAAACAGCTGAGACATGCAAGCTAGGCCTGGAGAACCAGAAGGTCACCAAGGAGGGCAGTGGGCCCCCAGATGGTGGTGATTCCTGCTTGCTGCCTGGCCCTATGTATTTTACCTGGCTGCAGCAAACAGGTGAAGAAGAGGCAGGATGATCTGGCCCTACAGATGCTTATCCAAACAGGGCAAACTGTAGCAATGTTTTCCAGGCCTTCAAAAGATTTCCCAGCAGCCTAGCTTTGGATGGTCTCTCACCATGAAAAGGAAAAGGAGAAATGGTTGTTTTTCCCTTTCCTTTAAATGGCTGGTGGCACTCCCCACAGTGTGTGGAGGGGAATGTGCAGCATAGCACTGGGTGTATTTTTGGTAAGAAGGCTGGCCAACCACACCATGGCACAATTTTCAGGGCACAGCTTTGTATAGTTTTAGGAAATCAACAGCGATGAGGTCTGCTGTTTTCTTTTACTTCCCAGGCTTTGAAGTTGCTGAGATCTGGATAGATGTGTATCCCAGGTAAGCGCTGATGCACCTCCCGGACCTCCTCCAGACCTGCCTGGGGCAACAGTTCATCCCCGAGGTTGCAGCACCCATCCCTGCCCCTCTGCAGCTTTGCTCTTGCACCGTGCATGCCTGCTGCCTCCCCTGCACTGCCCACGGGCACAGCCTGCCAGTCCTGCGCAGGATGTTTGGACAAAGGGTTAGGCAAGGAGTAATGATAGTTCTTTCAAACTGGCTGGATAAAATTAGACACATATAACAAGCGGTAAGGTGTCTAGAGGAAAAGAGTTTTGTTTGTGGGTGGTCAGCAGCTGCTGACATCCAAACTCATAGCCTCTGTATTCGCATACTTGCCTTTAGGCACCTCAGCGTGAAAACACTCGCCAGCGCGAGACACAGGGACTGAGCCTTCCCTGAAGCTGGGATCCATCCTCTGCCTTCCATTTCCACCTGCCACTGCTCATCCTACCATGCATTTCTGTGACCTTGCTTGGCAGGAAGGCCAGAGTCTCTGCAGGTGGCCAGCTGCCAGGGACATACATTTTTTCCAATTAGTGGAAAACAGAGGATGTTACCTCTACCCATGATTTAAAAATGGCATCAGAGAAGTAACCCATAGAGGACGTCCGATGTCCTGGTCAATATGTCACTGCTGAAAGTCAGCAGTGCTCTTCTGTGTGCAACAGAAAACATGCCTTCCTCTGGACTTTTTGGAAATCTTTGGCAGCAGGCTGGCCATCTTGGTGAGGGGGGCTTTAAATTGAAAGACTCGGGGGTCAGGGTCCAAACTGGCAATGCTCACACCATCACTTTCAACTGGGGAATAAGCCAGCAGTGACATATGTTCCTTAGCTGCTTCCCAAGATGAGAACCAGAAGGCAAACTACCTCAAGGGTGTGTGTGGCTATGGTGGATTCTCTTGCACCCCTCCTGGGAAACTTGCATGCTTAATTACCTCTCTGAATTGCCTGTACACCAACACACTCAGCATGGGGAAAGAACAGGAAGAATTAGAGAACTCTGTGTGGTCAGAGGGCCATCATCCCCTTGCAATTACAGAGACATGGTGGGATAGCTCGCATGACTGGAATGCTGTCATGGATGGCTTAGTACTTTTTAGGAAAGACAGGCCAGCAAGGCGAGGTGGTGGAGTTGCTCTTTATGTGAGGGAGCAACTGGAATGTATCGAGCTCTGCCTAGGGGTGGATGCAGAATGAGTCGAGAGTTTATGGGTAAAGATTAAGGGGCAGGCCAACATGGCTGACACTGTTGTGGGTGTTTACTACAGGCCACCTGATCAGGAAGAGAAAATGGATGAGGCCTTCTACAGACAGCTGGAAAGACAGCCAGCTAGGCACACACAGGCCAGGAGGTTCCTACAGAGTATTGATGCTAAATTTTTGACACAGATGGTGGAAGAGCCAACGAGGTGAGGTGTGCTGCTGGACCTTGTACTATCAAAGAAGGACTGGCTGAGGATGTGAAGGTTGGGGGCATCCTCAGCTGCAGTGACCATGAGGTGGTGGAGTTCAGGATCCTGTGAGGAGGAAGCAGGGCAGTAAGTAGGATTGCAACCCTGATGGAGGAATTCCATGAGTTAGGGCTCTGGAAGGCAGGGGGACCCAAGAGAGCTGGCTAATATTCAAGCATCACTTCCTCCAAGCTCAAGGTCGGTGCATCCCTATGAATAAGAAATCAAGCAAAGGGGGCAGGAGGCCTGCATGGATGAGCAAGAAGCTTCTGGCAAAACTCAAACAGAAGAAGGAAGTTTACAGAATGTGGAAAAGGGACAGGCCACTTGGGAGGAATATAGGGATGTTGTCAGAACATGCAGGGGTGTGACGAGGAAGGCTAAGGTCCATTTAGAATTAAACCTGGCAAGGGATGTCAAGGACAACAAGACAGGCTTCCTCAAGTACATCAGTAGCAAGGAAAATGTGGGCCTGCTGCTGAATGAGGTCGGTGCCCTGGTGACAAAAGATACAGAGCAGGTGGAGTTACTGAAGGCTTTCTTTTGCTTCAGTCTTTGCTGCCAAGGCCGGTCCTCAGGAACACCAGACCATGGAGGCAAGAGAGAAAGTCTGGAGACAGGAAGACTTTCCCTTGGTCGAGGAGGATCGGGTTAGAGATCATTTAGGCAAACCTGACACCCATGAATCCATAAGCCCTGATGGGATGCACACCTGAGTGCTGAGGGAACTGGCAGATGTTATTGCTAAGCCACCCTCCGTGACCTTTGGAATGTTATGGAGAACAGAAGGGGTGCCTGAGAACTGGAGGAAAGACAGTGTCACTCCAGTCTTCAAAAAGGGCAAGAAGAAGAACCCAGAAAACTACAGGCCGGTCGGCCTCACCTCCGTCCCTGGAAAGGTGATGGAACAGCTCATCCTGGAGGTCAACCCCAAGCATGTAGAGAAAAAGGTTACCAGGAGTAGTCAGCACAGATTTACTGAGGGGAAATCATGCCTGACCAACCTGACAGCCTTCTATGGTGGAATGACTGGCTGGGTAGATGAGGGGAGAGCAGTGGATGTTGTCTACATTGGCCTCAGCGAGGCTTTTGACACTGTCTCCCATAACATCCCCATAGGCAAGCTCAGGCAGTGTGTGTTAGACCGGTGGGCAGTGAGGTGGGCTGAGAACTGGCTGAATGGCAGAGCTCAAGAGGGCTGTGATCAGCTGCGCAAAGTCCAGCTGGTGCCTTGCAGTTCAAGAGAGACAGGGAACTGCTGGGGAGGGCCCAGAGGAGGCTACGGAGATGATGAGGGGACTGGAGCATCTCCCTTGTGAGGAAAGGCTGGGAGAGCTGGGCCTGTGTAGCCTGGAGAAGACTGAGAGGGGATCTTATCAATGTAATCAAGTATCTTAAGGGTGAGTGTCAAGAGGATGGGGACAGGCTCTTTTCAGCAGTGCCCAGCAGCAAAAGGGGCAATGGGCACAAACTGCAACATGAGAAGTTCCACCTGAATGTGATGAAAAAACCTCTTTACTTTGAGGGTGACAGAGGCCTGGCACAG
Organism: Ibycter americanus; assembly: GCA_035590275.1. Taxonomy (NCBI): domain Eukaryota; kingdom Metazoa; phylum Chordata; class Aves; order Falconiformes; family Falconidae; genus Ibycter; species Ibycter americanus. The sequence goes on along the minus strand of JAVJGI010000050.1, from coordinate 111,002,862 downwards.
GCTGCCCAGAGAGGCTGTGGAGTCTCCTTCTCTGGAGACATTTAAAACCCACCTGGATGCAGTCCTGTGCAACCCGCTCTAAGTGAACCTGCTTTAGCAGGGAGTTGGAGTAGCTGATCTCCAGAGGTTCCTTCCATCTCCAATCATTCTGTGATTCGGTGAAAAATTCTAGCAATGGTGCTTCAGAAAAGCTGGGTAGGAGAGCACAGGGCCCCTGAAGTGTGACTGCCTTTGGCCCCTCTTGAGCAGAAGCAGCGATGCACTGAGCACCTTGTGCAGCTGAAGGGTTCAACCCAGTAGGCTTGCTGCCCTGAGGAACTGCCCTGGGTGCTCCAAGAGCCCTAAGACCTGTGCTCTAAATGCTCACAACTTATGGTAAAAGAAGATCTGGGGAAGCCCATGAAACCATGATAGATCCCAGGGCACTGAGGAGACTCCCTTTTTCTTCTCTGCTGAATTTTGATAGCCCTTCCCTGGATTTTCCTCTGATTGAAGCTCTCCCCTTCGGCACATTTCTGTTGCACAATTTGGCTTTTCAGATGTTCCCTTTCACAGCAGCAGTTTTGAACTGGAATTAAAGAGGGTGGCAAAAAGCCTTAATCAGAGACCTGGGTTTATAAATAAGACAAGTACTTATTCTATTTTGCAGTTTAATAATATATTTCTTTTCTGTGGCTGCAGTGCTGAAAAAGCAGAACAGCAGCACATAGGACTGTTGTTAATTATACATATCACTATAACTTATTAACCTTGAAATGTGGAGAAATTAAATTGAACCTTACTTTAGCATTTATAGCAACATTTGATCAAACATGGTTTAAGCCCATATACAATTTCTGACACTAGAGGGAGTACATAATTTATTTTATGAAAATAAAAAACAAGCTTTGCTTTTTAAATGAGAAATATATCAAAGGGGGAAAAACAAAAATGTTCAAGGAGAACTTTATTCTCTCATTTCAAGTTATACTTAAAAAATAACAGCTGAGAAGCTGTCTCATGTGTTACCCTTATCTAGGTAGGTCATGCAACTGGTGTCTGTAAAAGCCAGCGTGGGGCAGATAACCAGCCTATGTTCAATTTGTGTCTATCGAGCCTGAACACAGGAGGTGAGTAACGAGCCCACGGGATAACATACACAGACATCTGTGCCCACAGGTTTCTATCTCTGGTGCTGCTATACTCCCACTGTCCCCCACAACCACCGCAGTGTCTGGATAGCTATGATCTCCTCAATGTGTTTATCCTCTCAACATGCCTGGAAGGTAGGAAAGAAGAACTATCATATTTTATGGCTGGAAAATCAAGGTGCAGGGAGGATGAAAGATGTACCCACAGCACAGCAGGAGCCTGTGCCAGAAGAATAAGACCATGCCCCATCTGTGCACACTTGCCCAGGCTCACAATTTGTCTCTGGGTACAGCAGGTTGTTAAGTCACAAGGTGCCCTTGCATGGCTATTTTTCCAAACCACAGGTACAAAGGTTGCCTGGTGCCTTCTGTGCTGTGTTTATTGTGTAATTGGATAGACGTGTCACTGTGGCTTTTTGACCCTTTCTCCAGTCCCAGTATGCAGGAGGTGAGTCAGGCTCAGGCTGACGTGAAGCCCATGCCCTTTCAGGATGGTGTGAGGAGAAAGCAGCCCCCTCACACCTGTGGGGGTGAGAGGCCATGCAGCATGGCCCCCACTGCCTCTGTGACAGAGGCTTTCACACAGCCTGAAGCAGATCATCTTGTCTTCCTTTTAAAATATTCATAAAGTTGCAAGGAAAATACAAATGCAGTCATTCAGGACAACCTGAATGATTTTGCAGCCCAAGCATCTTGATTTTCATGTGAGATCAGTCTGACTGGCAGAATGGGACAGTGTTTATTGCATGCTTATCTCCATTACAATGTAATTATCTGACACAGAGATCTCCTAAAAGCCTCTTTATCATGGGGAGGATTTCTTTTAAGTGATGGAAACGAGGTCATTTCTGAAAATGCTATCACCTCATTATCACTGTACATGCCAACAGCATCCGAGAGTCCCTACCAAATTCTTCCACCGAGGCCTCCTTCAGTCCATCTGTGGCTGCAGTTATTAAAGCAACAAGTAACTTAAACAACTCATCCCGTTAGGGAATATTATGCACTGAAATTGCACTGCTTTTAAAATAAGTTCTAATATCTTTAGCAAAGGATTTGGCTTTTTATGCACTGGTTTTGGGGACAGATATTTGAGACAAGTGTAAAAATACAGTAATGTTTGGGGGTCAGTCTTGTCTCCTGTCAAACGCAGACACCAAATACTAAAGGCATGCCAATGAAAAGCTGTCCGTCATGCTTTAGTCCACCCACAAACATACAGGTCCAGGCTAAAAGAGCTCAATGAATAAAAAATGAAGAAATAAACCTTCTTTCCATCTCCCCATTGCTCCTTCAGAGCAGTCAGCAATTCCCTCCTTGCTAACAGGTGGTCCCTCAGCCTCCAGGGCTTCTTGAGAGAAAAACCTCAGCAACCCTCCACTCCTGGGAAGGACCCTATTTATGCTTAAGATTTAAGGAGCTGGGCCTCATTCCTGCAAATATTTTCTAGCACCTGGGCAATGATTTCAATGATTTGTTACTGAGAAAACGAGGCTGCCCTTTGGGACCCTGAAGAATCCATATAATGCAGTGCAGCTGCATTTGGAGGTTTCTTTTCTTTGCTTGCACAAAACTTACAGTGAGCTTTGTATGTATAAGAAAAGCAAGATCCAAGCTATGCAGGGGGCACCTATTGCTAAGCATCAGGACCTTCTTGTCTCTTTCACTTAGATATGAAATATTTATCTTCCTTTCAGCTTCTACCCATTGAGAATATGTGGGTTTTTTCCCTCCTGTGTACAGATTCAGAAAGAACAAAAATACCCTAGACCAAACCATAAACAGGTGATCAAACATAGTACTCAGTGTCTACCGGAACATCAGAGTGCATCAAGTCTATTGCCCCACGCCACATTTCATGTGGCATAGAAGCTGAACAGATCATACTCCAAGGCTTGACATCTCTTTGCTTCCCTTGTGCCTCCATCCTCTTCTGCAACATGACAGGAGGTTTGCCATAAATGAGGAGGTAGGCTTGGCATCAAATACCTTGACGTTCTTATTTCACCTGGGTAGTGAGTGGTGAGTGCCTTTCTGTAACACCTTTAGATACATGAATAACTTCTGCCCCAGGAGGTTTGCTTCTCTCCCCAGAAGAGAAAAGCGTGTGCAAAGTAACGGACTATTTTGTTAAAATTTTCTTTTGCAAATATTTGACCATTTTGAAGGACACAAGGTATATATCCCTTCGGAGCAGCCAATCCTTCTCCAGCAACTTCACATTTGGTGCATAAAGCAGAAAAGTTAAACAGCCCACAAATATATCTCCTTCCTATTGTAAGTGCATAAAGGAGATCTGAAATGAAAAGGAAGGTGAGGGTCGGGGTGGTGGGGAACAGCATCCTTTTTCCTTCTTTGTTTTTCCTTTTTACAAAAGGAAGCACAAAAAAACCTGTGTGAGAGGCTGGGAGATAATGAAAAGTGAGAGAGTGGCACCACTAGCACAAGATTTCAGTGACCTGCCCTGTCCCAGGATGCTTTGTTACGGTCCCAAGGAAAACACTGCAACCCAGGACCATGAAAGAATTGAGGCAGAAGTGAATCCTCTTCACCAGATTCATCTTTCTCTGCATCTAAACACCCAAGCCTTGAAACACCTGAGCCTCTCACCTGTTATATAGGAGAAGTATCTCTACATGTTGCGAGAAAATTCTTACTAAAAGATTGTGAGACAGTTGGGTCAAACAGTGTATGACATGTCACAGAAACAAACCCCAAATATTATTAAAAAGAGTGGCAGTGGAGGGAGGGAGGAATAAAAAAATAAGCAGAGGAAGGGGAATGGAAGGCCACGGCTGGTTTTAGAAATCAGAAAAAGATGGAACAAATAAAAGTCTGGGAAGAGCAAAAGCCTTGAGGACAAACTGATATGTTTTTATGTAAAACTGCATGTGCAGAATATCATAATGAAAAATACAGCAGCACTGTCAGGGGAGCTGGCTGCTTGGGAAGCAGAGGCTGAGCAGCCTGGCGGTAAGGAAATAGCTCCAGTGTCCTGCGTTCATTAGTCAAAGGCAGAGATGTTTAGTTTTCTCATGGGTTTAGTACCACATAAGCAGACTTTTGCATGGCTTGATGCACTTAAATATGTGATTAGGAATAAGTACAAGTTTGGTGCTCTGTGACTGCAGTCCGCCTTTGCTGTGCCCATGATTCATAGCCCTGACCGGGAATCCCATATAAGACCACTGCATCTTCCAGCTTCCCCTTGTTGCACCAGCTCCCCCCAATGAAGGAATGACACAGCCTACCTCCCCCTCACATAGCTTCCACTGACATTTTCCCCTTAATTGTGTTTATTAATGCAAACTAATATGTCTACAGATACTGATGCATCTAAGTAACTATATCTCTCTCTCATGGTACCTCGTTACATTAATTTCTTCTAGATTCTTATTATGTTCTGTTTTATTCTGCTATTGAAATTGGGCGTTTGATTGGCTGTATATTGCATTAAATGTGCGCACTGACTTTTGAAAAAATAATTTAACTCAAATCAGGGGGACGTAAGCATGCTGTAGCCTGTACCACCTAGCCCAAACCAAGCTGCTAGCCCTGCCAGCAGTCTGCAGTATTAGAACTTGGGTCAATGACATATTTAACTTTTACATTTTTCCCAAGATATTTGTTAGGGAAAGGATATCAAATATCCAAAGGTATTCAACAGGGTCCAATTCCAGCCAGCTGTGGTTCTTCTTATCATGGAAAATGCAAACACTGAGTGCCTTTTGGATTTGTTGCTGAATTCAGTGCTCATGGAAGGGTTGAACAGGCAGAGCAGTATCGAGCCAGACCCACTGTGGGGAACATGTAACACTAACCCCTTCCCTGGGTCCCTGCTAAAGCACTGCTTCTTGGCTACATTGCAACACGCCTGCTACCCTTGTTGGCACCTCTTCTGTAGGAGAGTACACAGAAATTTTTAGTGCTTGGCGTACTTAGCATTTAGATTGAAGTGGGACAAAGCAACTTACCTTTGCCTACTATTATCACATGGTAAAATTACACTGACCTTGACTGCATCTTTTGTTTGTCTGGAGCACTCTGATTTCAGGGAGACTTTGGCTGCATGATGAACACAGGATAATCACCATCATGGTTAAAATGAAGCACCTGAATGAAGGCAAAGGGAATATCTTTATTTATAGCCAGATATCACAAATCAGGCTTGCAAATCAAGCTTGGTATCTTTTCTCCCTGGCTTTCAGATAAGGTCATCTCAGATGAAAAAAATCCTCTTCCTGGTCATGGGCTGCTTTTCATACAGCACCCAGAAGGACTTCTTGCTCCAGATGCAAAACTTAATGCAGATCTTTTCCTGATATAAATGCAAAATAAGCCAACATATCCAGTGATGTATGGAAACCTGTTTTGTAGAAACCCAATTTACAGATAAGAATTTCATTTCCTGTAGTCAGGAACTGTTCAATAAGAAGTGGGGGTGAAAGAAATTGAAAGAATTAAAATAATTGCATTTAGCTATTTTCTTCCTCTCCAGATACCCCATTATCTAATCTCTTGCATTTCTAATAAGCAGTGATGAGGCACCTAGTTTGCCGATGGCTGATATTCTATAGAAGAATATCAACTAACGGACAATACAATAAACCTTCTATAATAAAGTCTTTAAAAACGTGATTTGATATGTGTGGCCATAAAACACATTCTGTTTTTACAGAAAAAGGTGATGAAAATGTGTGTTTCGCATCAGAATTAACGCCCTGACAGGTGGAATTTTGCAGGCAAAAATCAACCCCCCAAGTTTTCAGCCAAAGACTTTTGTCTGAAAGCTAACATTTCTGAGTTGCACTTCTGGTAGAAGGAACATAAAAGCCTTAAGTACACGGGAGCTTCACCAAAGAAGAAAAGCAAGAGCAAAACCTGGCAGACATTGCAGTGAATAAAACCATGAATGACAGGATCATTCCTGGTGCCTGTCTTGGTTTGGAAGAAGGGGCGTAAAAGCCTGAAGTATGCAGGAACTTCACCAAGAGAAAAAGCAAGAGCAAAACTTGGAAAATACTGCTGCATATTTGATTTTCAGGGAAAGAAAAGAATGCACATGCTTTGCCCTCTGAAAGAGCAATTTTCTTCCCAACCATTTAGAACTATGAATGCACTCTTCAGAAAGGGGAATGTGAGGAATATTAAACCTAAAGACTGATTTAAAAAACACATAGCTTTCAGAAGGATGATTTTGGCAGTATGAGGTTTATAACATGCTTTTAAATGTAAGAATAGTTAATAAGAAGTTCTTGATTCTCACTTTACAAACAGAAGTAAATGAGGCGTATTGTGAAAAAAACTTCAGGAAGTTATATCAGTAGTCAGAGCAACCTACAACCTGTTAAACTTGTGTGAGCTAAAAATCATAGCTTTTTTCCATCATTTGAAGGAAAGGATCAATATGCTACTGCAAGACTGATCAGAGAATGCATCTGGTATATGACATAGTTTTATTTTCTATGAGAAATCTTAACTTTCCAACCATGTAAAAAATTAAAAGAAATGAATATTCTGTGGGTTTGGGATGCTTAGAGTTTAATGAAATATTTAACATTTCCATTGCAAGCGTGTCTTCTTTCGCAAAAAGAATATATTTTTTTCAGTTAAAAAGAAGTCCATTGATATTAAAATACAGTCCCTTTAACATCACCACCAGTGCCAGCAGCATCCATAGTCTTGGCAAAGGAGAGAGCAAAAGAAATCCCTATCCGGAAGGCTGTCTTTAACCCTAAGAGCAAGAAGAACTTTCCTCCTCCCTCTGCCAGGTTTCTAGGAAGAAGGAAGGTAAAAAGCCACCACTGATGCGCTGGGCATGGAGGGTTCGGAAGCTGCTATGGGCTCACGGAAGTTAATTCTGTTGTCACAAAGCCTCTTACTCAGCCCACTTCATTACTAATGTGAGAAGAGAAGGCTGCAACAGAAGAGAACTCAAGGACACTTAGCTCAGGAGTTGGCTGCCATAGTGGTTATTCTTTAGCCTTTTTCAGGATGATTGCCGTTGATCACCTGCCCACAAATGTCAGGGAACATAAATCTGGAATTTGTGAGTTCATCTGCGTGTTTTGACAGGAGAGAGGCTTTTGGCAGCCAGTTAGCGGAAATAAACTTGCTCTCCGGGGCTCAGAGCCATGTTGCAACTGCTGGAGCGTATTTATGCCCTCTCATCCATTCTTTTCGTAGAGGCTGTAGTTCAGCCAGCTGCTGGGCTCTAAATCAGAAATATTGTTTTAGCAAGAGGGAAAAGTCCTTCAGCCTAAGAGATGGATCTGCCAAATAATTGTTTCTGAAAACTTTGCTGTCTGGTTTTGGACATAAGCTCTTTTCAGGTACTTTAGGGGGATGTAGACAAAAAATCCCAGTAACTAATGCTAGATCAGGTCTAATCCTTGATGTCATCAGTTTTGTTACATGCATGGGTAGATTTCAGCCTTTTGGAGAAAAAAAACATAAAAAACAAAGTACTTTTCAGTTTAATTAAATCTATGATTACTGACCATCATCTTTAGTGCTGCAGAGTGGTATCACTGATGAGGAAACATCAAAAGCTTGCCATGCTTAGGTCAATTAGATAAGTACCCCAAGCACGGCTGTTAATCTGAACCACTTCATAACTAGCTTTAACCACTTGCGACTGAAAATGAAGCTAAAGATTTCTATCTATCTAGAAGAGGCAAGGAAAACTACAGGCTGGTCGGGAAGCTACAGGCTGGTCAACCTCACCTCCATCCCTGGAAAGGTGATGGAACATCATCCCGAGGTCAACTCCAAGCATGTGGAGAAAAAGAAGGTTACCAGGAACAGTCAGCATGGATTTACTGAGAGGAAATCATGCCTGGCCAACCTGACAGCCTTCTATGGTGGAATGGCTGACTGGGTAGACAAGGGGAGAGTGGTGGATGTTGTCTACCTTGGCCTCAGCGAGGCTTTTGACACTGTCTCCCATAACAGCCCGATAGGCCAGCTCAGGCAGTGTGGGTTACACGGGTGGGCAGTGAGGTGGACTGAGAACTGGCTGAACGGCAGAGCTCACAGGGCTGTGGCCAGTGGTGCGGAGTCCAGCTGGGGGCCTGTAGCCAGTGGTGTTCCCCAGGGGCAGCACTGGGTCCAGTCCTGTTCAACTTAGTCATCAGTGACCTGGGTGAGGGGGCAGAGCGC
>JAVJGI010000050.1:110950769-110993868 GCA_035590275.1 Ibycter americanus | reverse complement strand
CACAGGCTGCCCAGAGAGGCTGTGGAGTCTCCTTCTCTGGAGACATTTAAAACCCACCTGGATGCAGTCCTGTGCAAGCTGCTCTAGATGAACCTGCGTTAGCAGGGACTTGGACTAGATGATCTCCAGAGGTCCCTTCCAACCCCGACCATTCTGTGATTCTGTGATTTCATATGAACAGGTGCTCCCGTGTGAGTTCCCATACTTCTTGCTTCCAGAAAGCATGGAAATCAGAGAGGAACTAGTCTTGTGCATTTCAGTATCTGTTTCCATTGAAATATGAATAATACCTTCTTTTAAAGAAAATGAGGCAGTTTGGCTCAATTTAAGTTTAAGTTTTAAATAAAGCTCTGTAGGGTGTGGAGCTCTGATGTCCTCAGGAGTTGTTACAGTAAGATATGAGAGAGTGCCAATAAAGAACTTCAAGTATTTAAACTGCACTCTCTATAAGCCCAAAGAGAAACAAAGTAGGAAGGTGGAGTGGACTCAAAAGGCTAAGCCTGGGCCTGGTCTGAGTTGGCCTTAAAAAACCAAGGATGCATTGATCTAAAGATGATTTCTAACTGTAGACTGAGTAGTCAGTCTTGGTCCCATAAAGGGGCTTAAGCCTGTATGCTAACATTTTCTGTTGCTGTTTTAAATCTTCTGATGGGATGAGCACCCCGTGGATTGGGTTGTGACTAGTGGGCTGGCTTTCAAGGCTTAATGCTTGCCAGCAGACTCTGGGTGAGGCCAGTACAGCTTGCTGCACAGTAAGGAAAGGTTTTTACACTTGACAACAGTATGTTATTTCTGGGTTTTATTACATGTTTATCCTCCAGGTTTCACCAAACTTTGGGTGGACTTGTCATGTCTCTGGGTAAGAAGGACTGCCCTGCACTCCCAGGCAGGCTGTTAGCTGCTGGCAGAAGACAGGGACCTCCAAGCCACCACTTACCTGGAGGAGGTTGCTGACATTGCAACACAGGGCAGGGGACTGTGGAAGGGAAAGGTTGGGGAAGTGTGTAGGCAGCATTCCCCTGGCTGTCTTTAACAATTCAGCAGCTCTACAGAGCAGCTGTCCCCTTTTTTTTGTGCTGCTTACCCAGAAGATGCCCATGTCTCTTTCCTTCTGACTCTATACCAAGAGCCATTGTTTCTGCATGACAGTGGGAGAGACGGACAGTGATGGAGGTGCAGTTGTGTGAGCATGTGTGTGGGGTGCAGATTATGCTCCTCCTGGTGTGGGCTGTCACACAGGAAAGCCCAACCTAGAATGGGACTAAACACTCTGTATGTGTGTGCAGCTGGTAACATTTTTATGCATAGACATGGTCGTACCCATCCAAACCTCTCTCTGTCAGTGGCCATAGGTGGATGCCTAGTGAAGACTGAAAGCAGGATGAACATACATGGCATTTCCCCCAGATACCCAAATTAGTACTCTCCCAGTTTCAAGCTATCTTGTCAGGAACTTCTTGAGATAGATGTGATTTCCCTGTATTCATTAGTTTCCAAAGGCTTTCCCATCTATGAGTGTCCCCAATGTCCGCTGAACTTATTGTGGCTCCTTGTAACTGTATTAACACCCACACATCCACACACCCCAGCTCTTGTGTTGGAGAAGACAGCAAATGACTGATTTCTGAGCATCCTCACCATGCCACTTTTCATGCTGTAGACTGCTTTCATTAAGTTGTCTCTCTTCCAGACAGCAGCATCCTGTTCTGGTAGTCACTGCCCGTACCAAAGGTTTCTGTAGCTGATCAGATATTGAAACCGGTGGTACTTGTTGCTTTCCTCTGAACTTTGTCTGATTTTGCTGTATTCTTTTTGAAATGAGAAGAGCCAAACCACACAAACTGTTCACAATATGGGTCAGTCATGATTTTACACACTAGCATAGTGTTCTTTCCTCTTTTGTTCTTTATTCCTACCTAGTAAGCCCTAGTATTTCATTTGGGTTTTTTTGACCACTACTGAGTGCTGAGCTGGCATATTCATGCAGCTGTCAAACAGGTCCCACGATCTTGTTCCTGAGTACTAATGGTCAGCTCACACATCGTTTTAGCTGTGAAACTGTGATTGCTTTCCTCCACTGTACATCACTTTATATTTATCTATACTGCATCTCATTTACCATTTTACTGTCTAGTCACTAAGTTTCATAAATTACTACTCAAAAAGTCAGCCCTTGTCCTTAACAGCATAAATATTTTGCTGTTGCCAACAAACTTCTTTCCTCTCTGTTCACTCTCTTTTCCAGGCTGCTTACAAATACCATGACAGCAAGGGTTGCACTATGCAGCCCTGCAGAATTTCTCTAGTGCCTTCCTGTTTCTTATCTTTTAAATGTCTCTTTATCATGCAATGATTTTCCTTCTCATGAGGTAGCTGCTTGATTCCCTTAAAAGCCTGTAATGGGGAATCAAGGGACAAATTTGCTGAAAGCCTTTGGAAATCCAAGTAGACTATATCAACCGAATTGCTCTTATCTATATGTTCGTTGATCTCGTCAGACAACTCCAATATGTAAAAATGGAAAAGGTCATGCTGACTCTTCCCATGTAAATCAGATTTATTGAAGTGTCAATGAATTTTGTTCTTCATTGCATTTTCCATGAAGTTGCCTTGTGCAGACTTCCAGATCTGCTGTTTCTCACATGTCTCCTGGAACCTTTCTAAAAAAGTTGGCCTGGCATTCAGTATTTGATATTTGATGACCACTCTTTGGATATCAAGAGAATTTTAAGCACAGAGTTATAATCTGCTATTAGTCATGTAGTGATTTCATCCTTGAGGTCCATTGAAACTCCTGGGTGATATCATCTGTTTTTTGGCAACAAGTTACTGTTCATTTTGTTACAGTGTTCCCGGACCTGGTTCCTGAGCACAGCTATGTCAGACAGACTTGCTGATGAGGGTCACCCCATATCAACAAGGTTTCTGATATGGGAATATACTTTTCTACAGGGAACAAAGTGATGCAAAGGATTCATTTAATTTCTTTAATAGCTTTATTTTCTCTGAGTGCTTCCTTCGAACTCTGGTAATCAACGGACTCCACAGATTTTCTGGCAGGCTTCCTGCTCCTGATGTGCAGGAAAAAAGATTTATTGCTAGTTCTGATTCCTCTTGCTAGAAACTCATCAAACTCCTTTTGGCTGTCTAATTGTTTTTGTACATGTAATCTTCCACAGTGTCTGTTACTTTCTAACTTATTCATTTGGATCCAACTTTAGCTGTTTGAAGGATTTGCAGTTATTCTTCTAATAACCTCTCTTATCTTGCTGTCTTGCAAAGCTACCATGTACTGCTCATTTTCAAGCCTACTTGACGAGTAACGTGCACTGGCCTTGTGCTTTCAGCACAGTGTCCTTTAGCAGACTCCTTGCCTGCAGGAAAGAATTAATTTTCTTTGTTGTCCCATTTTGCTTCTTTTAAACAAAATTCCTCATTTATACAAGTTTCTCCTCCAAGCCAAGTCCAGAATTGCCTGTTTTCTGATCAATATCCCTAACCAGTTCCCCCATGAAATAGTTATCGATTGTTTCGTGTTATATTCCTGTGCAATATCTGACCAATTTGCATGGAAATAATTGAAATCTGACATTTGATATTGCCTCTCCTGCCTCTCTGACATGTCAGAATTCCCCCATATGCTGCAGCTGGTGTCGACATCCTGGCTGCAGAGGCAGTATCATATACAATATTCTTTCCGTGCTATAGTGGTAACACTGTATTTTTCCTATTTAGGTCTGGAATTTCAATCCCACAGATTTTGTGCTTCATCTTGATGTGGTCAATTTGTTAACGTTATTGATTCTAGCATGGCCTACTCTAAACTTGCTGAATATTTGGTATTACACTGTCCTCTTTCCAGTGTATTTCTGATGTCTGCTATGTTGATGCCTTTACCTAGACTACACATGCCTGTACCTTTATCTTGTATCTTAGCCAGGCACTAAATATTCTGCCTTTCTGCCTCTCTTTCCCTGGTAGTCCATGGGTACAGGAGCATTTCAGAGACAGTTACTGTAGAAATCCTGGTTGTCAGCACCTCAGAGTTTCAGCTTCGCCTCCAGCACCTTGCATTACCTCTCTCCCACTCTCCCTTCTCCTTGCCTTGCCTTTCTACAGCATTGCTATCCACATGGACCACAACCATCTGGTCCTCCCCAGCACTTCCTAGGAGCTGATTAAGGCTCATCATGAAGTCCTTCACTTTCTGCTGGGTGCTGTCTCCACACACAGGCTGTGGCTCCCTAAACAGGCTTTCTTGTCTGAATGATCACGCTGACCTTGATTTCCTTCCCTGGCTTTGTCCAAGCATTGTGTGTACCTCCCATGACTGTGGGCTGCAGGTGCTGCAGGAGGGTACCCATTTGTGCCAGCATTGCTAAAGCTGCAGAAATACTAATGGAGTCAAGTGCATCCCAAGTCGGAAACCTAGATGCCCCTGGGGCACTTTCAAGAGCCTGCAGAGACTTCAGTTTGAATCTCTGTCAGTGGAGTGCCCCTTTGTAACAACACAACTGGGTAGCTCTGGCCCTTGAGGGGCTATTCAGGTGTATAAAATTAAGTGGTTGCAGAGGAATTTACAAGATTTGTGTCTGGACGTGTAAATTTAAGGCAGGGCCTTGCCTTCCTCTCCTCTGTTAATTAAGAAAACCAGCTCCAGCACCTCAAATAAACATGTGGGATTTTAATAAAATGCACAGTTTCAGAGCTGATTATTGGGATACTAGCAAATGCCATGTAAATCTTTCAGAACATTTCTCTGACTCAATGTTTTCCCCCCATTCAATTTTCCCTGGCAGAGGGATTGGATGATTAGGCAGGCTGGTCATTACAGAAACATTACTAAGGATGACTGAATGCTTTGTGTAAATTTTCATATGCAAACTCTGTGTAGAATGGGGTAGGGGGGAGACATAAGGAAGTAGTAGGCAGTTTTGTAAACATCTTCTGCTTTATCCTACATGGAGCTGCTTATTCTGGTAACATCTTAACTCAGTTTTAAACACGAGCTACAAGGCGAGTTGCTGATCCTGAAAGCTGTCGTAATTTGTGTTCATTTAATTAGCTCAGTGTTGATGTTGTTGCCCTGTGTACGCTGCTGACCAAGCTGTGTAATCTCCTCTGTGGTTGTGCCGCAGCTCTCCTAAGTCCTGTGATGAGATTCTGCAGAAAGCATTAACCTTCTTTGTCTGACCCTGACCCTTTCATTTGTGCCCCCCTCCCCGGCCTTTCATTCATCTCCTCTGCCAGTTAAATTAAGAAAGGAGAAAAAAAGTGCATTTTCATTGGCTAGTCTGCCAGCATATATGTGTCTGACATGAGACATCTTATAAAGAAATGCTTATAAATGCAGTGAGAGCTCAAATACTATGAGGTACATTTTAAAGACAGTGTTCAGAGGTTTAGCAGCCTGATTCCCACTGACGTTAATGGCAGACATGAGGCTAAATCGTAGTGCAGTGCTTTCAAAACTGACCCCAGAAGACATTTCCTGATGCGAAGGGGCACAGCTTAAGAAATAAAAGTTTACAAAACCAGAGAGCTGAAATAATTGGATAAAAACTAGGAGGCATAGGTGCAAAACTGAATGAGTTATGGTTCTGATAAGCTTGCGTGTAAGCAATATATCCCTAAGACAAGCAGAGAGAAGGGAGAGCTTAATCACAGTGGCAACATTTATGTATTTTCACTCAGTGGAAAATGTTATAGGCTTGACCTCATTTTTATTTACCATATCTCAAGATGTTGATGTCGTATGACAGTGAACACTGATTGACAGGCTGCAAAGCAGACAAGCTGCAGAGCACACAACTTCCCAGCAGGTGGCTGAGGCAGAGCAAACCTTTCCCTGTTGGGAAAAAGGACTTAAAATAGCTACACAAAAGTATTAGAGGGTTCATTCACAGTTTATTGATGCAACAGATCTCAGTTACATTTCAGGGACTGAGGCATAAGGCAAAAGATCCATCCCAACCGTGAGCACTGCATCAATATTGCATGACCCTTTGGTCTAAAGTATTACACTTTTCTCCATCTTCTATGATTTTGAGTCAGCAGTGTGATGCCCATTTACATTACTGAGCATCTAGTCTGCAAAACCTGGAAGACGAATCGGCCTCCACTTGGGGATTGGTGAGAGAGAATAGATCCTACAGAGACAGCAGGCAGAGGAGGACGGACTTTGTGGCATGCAGCTCTAGCGAAACGAAAGGCATTAGCATGCACCCGCTGCGGGAGATCGCATCAGCTGACACCGGGACAACAGCTAAAGTAGTGGGTTGTTTGAGGCCGACAGTAACATTTTTAAATGCTGTTGTAAATTCGAAGCTCAAGTTTCTCAGGTTCCTTAAGTTCTGCTCCTGAGTCACTTGGAAGGTTTTTAAAATAGTACGCCTCAGGTTTAGGGAGGCAGAGCCTGATGGAAGAGTGAGACAGTAAAAGCAGACAAGAGACTGGGTTTTTAAAACAAAGAAATCCAAAATCCTTCCTTCCCTTTGCTTGTCCCACACACTTTTCTGAAATATAATGTTGTTTTGATAATTTGTAATTTACAGCAAGTCACAAGAAGGGATTGCCAGCATAAAGTAAGCAAAATCCTAGAATTCAAAATATGAACAAGTCACCACAAAAGTGATAAAAAGCCGAGGAGAGAAAATAATTTTTTTGGAAAAGAGACAAGAGAATAATGAAGACCAGACCTAGACTACTAACATTTGTGACACTGGCTTACAAAGAAAAAGCATCATCAATGGTATAAAATAGGAAGCCAAAAATAAGTATGTAGAGAAGGATGTGCAGAAGATTACTTGGAATGGTAGAGTTTCTCTCTTCCAGCCAGAATTACAAATGCGACAGTTCAGCAATCCTGGGTAAGAGGCCTTCTATCAGCTCTGCACCGAAAGGAAGGCTGCATGCTGCAAAGTGGGAGAAATGCCTGCTAGACCATAAAACAAACAGTTGTTACAACCTTGAATGGTATGAGCAGGAAAACGAAGTCGTTTGATGTGCTTACACTTAAGCAAAAGCCCGTGCCACTCTTTCCTTCTCTAGTTATGTGCTTAGGTGGGAATGAGCGCAGGATTTATCCATGGTTTCACCTGATACAATAACTGAGCTTCAAGGACAATGTTGGTCACACTTGAGGAAGACTTTCTGTCAGCAACGGTGGGAATGTTTAGTAGAATATAAAAATATCCTTTTAAACTGCAACCATACAGGCATGATCATTGTAATTATGGGTAATGAAATGACTGTGGATCCTGCTCTATGTTTAGCAGTCAGAACCGGGGCATTAATGCTTTAGACAAAGATAGGATCTGACTTCTGTTCCCACAGTGGCTCCTCATTCCTCTCAACTGAGCAACCACGACATCTATATTCATATACTATCTTTTTCTCTAAAACATTGCCCTTGGTCTTGCTTATTTCCGTGTGAAAACTGCTTGCAGTCTCCTAACAGCCCCACAAAACTTCCTACCCTAATTGCAAGTGTGCTCTGGAAAGCAGCTCTGCCACAGCCAATATAAACAGGGTCAAGGTAGAGCTGAGAAGGAAAAGCAACACACCTAAGTAAAAGGGAGTCCTTTCTGGTCATAAACTGTTTTTGGAGGCTCTGCTGAATCAAAAAGCAGCGTCTGATTTGACCTCTTATGTTAATAGCCTTAGCATTTCCAGCCTTTTTCTGACACTGTTCTCTGGTACGTCTGCTGTAAGTGGTTATCTATTTCAATGAGCATTTTTTACTTGGAGTGGATTGGGGTTGGTTCTTATAAAAAAAAAAAAAAGCAGCTCTTTCAAAACAACAAGAAAAAACTCAGGAAAAAACCTCTGTGTGGCAGAAGTCCCAAAATTCATCTCTGAAAACACACAGAGCTGCACTCTTTTGAAAGTGCCAGTTCTGTGAAATCTTTGGCAGTCCCTGCAGGGCACCAAGTGCCCTCAGTTCTCAGGACAGTGCTTGCAATTTAAAGCTGCTCAGGAGGCTGCAGGATCAAGCTAGTAGCTGCTAAAAAATATCCCCCACTTCTTACCCGTGCACATACCCAACATGCCAATACTGAAGTCACTAAAGAATTACAGGCTCTCACAGAAGGCATGATCTTATAGCCTTGGGATTAAATCTGGTGCTTAGCCTTATTTTCCAAACAGAAAGATAAAACACCTCCATAATAAAACAGATTAGTGGAGAAAATATGGAGTAGCTAAAATAAGTGACAATGTAAAGCAAAAATAAAGCAATGCAGAGCTCACTGGTGATTTTTCTGCTTCTAGCTTCTACAGTGACACCAACTGAGAAATTGCATCTGGTGATGACATCTGTGTATGTTCAGTGCTTCTTTATTCCACTGAAGAAGAATTAGCCATATAGTCATTCTGAAAACACTTTCTCATACAGCATGAAGCTGTTGCTTTGCTTTCTAGGAATGAAGAACTCAATTTTGCAGGGGTGGAGCAACCTCGTTCCTCAACGAGCTTACCTGAGGCCAGCTGAGGATGCTTAGTACATCACAGAAATGTATCTCACTTCCAAGGAGTGAAAGCCTGATTCTTTTGAAGTTAGCGGGAGGTTTGCCATCGATCTGGCCAAGGTTTCATTCTAGGTCTATAAAAGATCTGTCTGCTGTCTGCATACGTGCTCTTTGACACTCTGCTGGCCTTGGCCACTGTTATGGTGTATATAAAACCACAGGTCATCTTTTGGAGCTTACTATATTTTATAATGATGACAAGGAACCCTTTTTTCCCTAGGAGTTCCTAGAAAATATAAACCTCCAAAAAGCCTGAGCCCATCTTCCATTCACAAACCTCTTTGAAGTGTGGAAAAATGAGGAGGAGAATGTTTGCCATGATTTAGGCATCTGCCAGTCTGCTCAGATGTGCCTTGCAGAAGGATTGGCCCAGTAGTAGACAGGAACATATTAATCTGAATATGTATAAACATAAACAATGCTCAGAAGCTACTGCCCAGTCTCACATCCTGCCCTCCCTCCTCCACATATTGAATTAGTGCATTTATAATGGCATCTCTGTTTATTTAATAAATCTAAATTTCAATTAGAGACCACTAACAATTAGTCATACAGACTAGATATGACAGATGGGCCTCATCCATGGTTGATTACACTAAAAAATGTTGTGTGAGTCTATTTTTAAAATACTATCATTCTAATACCCTTGCTGCATGCAAATAGCTGAGAAGTCTATAATGTATTAGTGAGGAATTCAGCTTCCTGGTAATATTACAATTTGCACAGAATGTGAGATTTACATTATAAAAGAGTTCATTATTGTTTCCTGTTATCTGGGATTCATCACTAAAAATGATGGCAGTGTTTGTGTAAAGAAATTAGCACAGTGTGATAATTTGGTTAGTCTTATTCCTTTACATGGGGTTGATTTAAAACATCAAACCAGAAAAATTATCCAAGATAGAGAAACACTTGCATGGATCACGACAAGGGTGTGCCTGAATCATGTAAAGGGTTTTATATTTGCCTTTGACCCCCTTGGATGTCTGATATTTTAAAATTCAGCCGTGAATGGACAGCTATTTAAAAGTATCTCTGGTGATGAAAGTGAAGGATCCCTCCTCCTTCCCAGCATGAAATGAGTATGTTGTATGTGTTGCTCCCTTTGATGTGCTCATGTAAACTCATGTAAACTAAATAAATGGAGGTAAATAACTTTAACTAAGATTTATATATTAAAGATATAAATATTTGTATATTATGTATTTTTATAGCCTCTGAAACTCCCATCTAGTCCAACAGAGTAGGGCAAAATGATCACAAAGATGTGACATAGAGTAGTACATTTGAATGGCATTAGACTTCTGGTTTCTATTCTCTTGTCCTTCCAACCCTATTCACAAATGTTTCTTTTTGTAGCTGGCTAGCAACATTGAATTATAACACTATCATACATGAAATGATTCTCACAGAAAAAAAAATTTTCTCTAAAAAAGGCACCATTTTTAAAAAGAGATTTATCTGCTTTTCTTGAAACAATTTCAGGAAAAAAATTCCTGTATTAAAGAAAATGGAAAGGTTAGGAGAAAATCCTTTTGAGGAAGCCCATTGAGAAAATCAGGAAAGGGCATATCAGATAACACGAAACTACTCCAGAGAACCACTGACCTTGAAAGATTTAAGCTAAAATCAGAAAATTTAAGGGAAAGGGCAATTTAAATCTAAAATGTAAAAATAACCTAATTCAATTGCACTCCATGTTTCATATTTATAGCACAAACCTTTGTCCTTTTAATTTATTTGTATCAGTGGCACTAAACCTTTAATATCTGGAGAGCCAGTTTATCATCTGATAGAGTCTCCCATGGCTATGAAAGATGAAATATATATGGAGTACGAATATCAGACCAGAACGTTAGTCTCACAAAATACATAGCACTTCTGCAACTCCAGCATAACAGAAAGGGCCATAAAGTAACTTAACTGGTCTCCTGAGAAGCCTTTCCATCCCAGCAGGACCCCGGGTGACAGCTCTCACCAATGGAGCAGCCAGGCGAGGAGGAGGCAGCACGATGTAAATGCTACCACAGGCCAGTGACCTCTTGCTGTTGCAATAGCCCCCTTAGGTTTGACCATAACTGGGGTCATTCCTGAGGCTGGTACCTTTATGGTATCCCTTGAGGACACCAAAAGAAAGGAATAAAAAGGCAGTGGAAAGTCTCTCTCTCTTTCTCTCTTGCATCTGGTACTGTGCCGAGCACAGCTTAGCTACAGCAGCAGTAATGGGCTACTATGTGTAACCCTATTCAGAAAAAAATCATGGTTGGTAATTCTGTTAAATCACTTTATCCCTGAGTAAAGCAAACATCAGAGCAGATTTTTGTATTCTTATTTTTACAGTTTGCTTACTTGGCTGACAAAATAAATAAAATTTATATGCCTGTCTGTCCATCTGAGTCAATGTGGGTTTTCATGTTTAAGCTGGCTGAGTTCCCTGGAGTAAATGCCATGTTGCCATTAATCACTATGTGATGATGTGCACTAAAAACAGTGTCTGTGTATGCGGCAAGAGAAGAGCGGCACAGTGCTCTGGAATCGCATGCTGAATTCACTCGTTTGTATGGCTTGCAAAAACCTCTTTTTCAGGAGGGAAAAAATGCAGCATATGAAGGGAGCTCCAGGGGTGTTTCCAGGGCAATGTCTAACCCATGATTTGCTCAACATCCCTCGGAAGCTCTTCATTCTGAGTCAGCATAAGAATTTGTACTGTTATGTTACTGACTGCAAATTTTAGCAAGTTTGAACTGGGGCTCCATGGGCTTGGGTAACTTGTAACTTCTGAGGCTGATCTGGGGTTGACACGCTCCGGTTAACTGGAGGTCCGGCACTGACTGTACTGAGTTCCTGGTAAATAGCTCTTGGTTTGTTCATAGGGCAGAAAACATCGGTCTCTCTGCAAAGGGGAGAGAACATTCAGCTAAGGCGCCTGCTGCCTGCAGTTCCTCGACACCTCTTGGCCTGTCCGGGTTCTGAGAAGGGCTCCTTTTTCCAGTCTGAAATTGTATATTCCCCATCCACCCTTGAGAAATGCTTGTCCGCCTGCACTCTCCTCGATGACAGACACTATAGGACCAGCTGCTCTTGCCTGGGAGGAGGCCCTCATGCCCGGGAAGCTGGTGAGATTGGGTTGCTTCATATGATGTGAGCCCTGCATCCCTGGGAGGGACCTGGGGTTAGGTGATGCTGCAGAGGTGATCCGAAGAAATCCCAGGGGCTCCACACTAAGTGTCTCTCTCATGTCTTGGTGCAGAGTTTGGAGCAATTTCACATTATTCTAAATGTAAAAGTTCCTGTTACCATTCTCCACTGGAGAGAGATGTGCATGCTAAATTAACAGATCTACAAAACAATGACTTGCACCTATAAAGTAACATGATAAAATGATTGACGAGGAAATCATTGTTATGCTCTTGAGTGGTGCTAAATTGGTTATATCATATAAATTTGGCTTGCAATTATGAGAGAGAAAGCAGCACTATACATATGTTTGAAGTCTGAAAAGGTGACGAAACTCAAAGTTTATTTTCTAATTCCTATCCAAATATATCAGCATGGAAGAGGATACAGAACTCCTGCTGCTTTTTGCTGCAGACGTGGTTATTTCTGTGGGCGAGATATGGGAGATACATGATATTTATACAAGTTTCAACTATGGACTCTCCCTCAGACTTTACTCTATGGGACTGCAAGAGGGATCTTTCAAGGCATTCCCCTTTCACGCTTCTCCTCCATCTTTCTTGCCTTCCTCACAGCATGACCCTTTGGGGAGCATGCCATCCAACTCAGTTACTTTTTTTTCCATGGCAGCTCTGCAGAAGAAGAAGAGGAGGCCCTGGGAGAGTTAATTCTGTGTCAAGCAGCATTAACTGTAGCTCTGATTTCCAGTCGGAAATCCCTGGGGTCGGGTGAGGACAGTGCTATAGACAGGAGTCGGTCTCCTGATCTGTCTCTCCCGCCTCACTGATTCCTCTAGGCCCACTGAAATACCTCGGGGCATCTTATTTTGTATCCAGCTGATGGAAGGACAGTGCTATGGAGGAATTATGGTCCCTGCCATTGCCCCAGATGATGTCAGGTTTTCATCCCTCCCACTCAGAGTCAGAGGGAACAGTTTCATACTGAAGCTTCTAGTACAGTACTTCAGCAAAATAATCCAAGTATTTTTTTCCACCACATATTTTTTCTAATATTTCTTTGGGTTTTTTTGCTGTTATTAGTATGTAGACATGTGAGCCAATCGGAACAGAAACTTTCTCAGTATGAAGCTTTCTATCTGATACTGTATGAGCAGTAGTGTCCCTCTCTCCCCATGAACTTGCATGGCTGCATTAAAGTTTTTCCTGTGAAGGAAGCAGCTTGGATTTCCTGCCATGACTTTCTCTTCTGTTAACATAGGCACTTCTAAAGAACTATTCCAGCTGAAAAAAATCCCCCGAACAACGTTTGCTGCAGAAGCAGCCGGGAATATAGATGTTTCTCTTCGGTCCATGCTGGGGAAGCTGCAGGGCTTTCCAAGCCTTTCCTCTGACCCAGCCAGCCAGAGTTTTGCCACTTCAAGAGCCTGTAGCTCTTGAAGCTCTCGCTAGCTGATGACAAAAGACATTTCATGGTCACCCGATAACCTTGTTTATATATGTACATTACTTTTAGAAGTGATTGGCAGTTCAAGCGCAATCCAGCATTTCCAACAGCAGCCTCTTATGATTACACCAACCACCCTATTAAATCTCAGGCTTTTCTTAAATCCTGGGAACTGACAGCAATCTGAATACATGAATATTAACCTCAGGTCACTAGTGCTTAAGTTTTTGCAATGCACAGGTGTTGCATTAATACATTGCTAATTTTACTGGTAAGTAGCGGCAAAACATAATCTGATCCTGTTATTATTTTTCTGGTTGAATATGGAACTTCCACAGTACCAAAAATACCATTTCTAACACTAATTTTACTAATGTAAAGTGGGCTGCCCCTATCTCCTAAAAATACAGCGTCTTGCGTGTGGTAGGAATTTTTCTACAGGAATGAATAATTTTTCTAAGGAAAAATGTCCACATTCTCTGCTGGCTTAACTCCAGTGGAGTCACATCATCAGGGAGCTGCTAACATTTTTCCTCTGTAGGTCTTTATCGCCCCATCCCACAGAAATGCAATTTCAATCACTTGTTCCTTCTCTTGTGCTCAGAATGGGCAATGGTTTCAAAGCTACAGTGGCCATGAGGTAAAATCCATGAGATCTTCGAAACAGGATTTAAATGCTATCTAGTTCTCATCCTACCCATTTACCCAGAAACATTTTCTATCTCTCAGGACAGGAATACAAAAGGATTGAAGTAATCGTTGCAGTTCTGATTTAAAAATCAAATGAATTGGTCAATTACTATTTTTCATTCCCTCTCAGGTACTTTGCTGTGTAGGCCCGGAAGTTTTTAACATGGTATTTCAGCGAGACCTTATTTTCTCCTATACTAAAGTCTGTTTCTGAGTAATCTCAGCAATGCCCAATTCTATGGAAAAGATTTCTGATCTGCATTGGTGACACAAAGAGAGCTTTGTACTGCTCATTTCTTGTTATCTGCTGGAAATGGACAATTAAGTTGCCCTGACAATACCCAGATGCTTCTTTTAAGGAGCAGAAAATAGTAATCTTCCCAGGAATTAGTCAGTTTACGTTTCATCAGATGAGAAGGATTTTCACTTTCATTTTCTGTTTAAGGATTCACGCAGGATTCATCCTGTAAATGTCAGGTGCCTGATAACAAAAGCACACATTTACTCCAAAACTGGAAGCAGATGATGTTTTTACATGAGACTTGGAATCGCGAGAAAGCTGTGATTGCTCTTTGACTGAGCTGTAAGTCAACTGGTTAGCAGTGTTTATATTTGTAAGTGGCTTGATATTTCCAGTAATTTATTTTGATCCTGGCAGTGTGTACATGAGAAGTACCACTGGCAATGTTCAGAGGTAACATGCTGTGGTTTTCAGATTTCTTTCTTCTGGGTGATGAGAAGAGCGTGGCTGAATGTGCCCTTTTGAACAGCACTTTTAGTTGTGTACTGTACTCCATTGACATCATATCCTACTGGCTAATGTGCTCATTTAATTTGGGAAATGTGAAAAATTCTGAACAGTTAAAGCAAATGTTGTCAAAAGCATCCCGTGACCTTGGGGTATGGTGCAGGTGAGTGCAAGTTTAGTAATGTGGGTGTCTGTCTGGAGAAACTGCACTTCAGCCACTGGAGAACAGGCATCTGCGATCTCCCCACCAACTTCCTACCATTTCCATAGGTGCAGCCTGAATTAAACAATCCCTCTGTGTACTGTGACTCTTGAAAAGTAAACATTAGTGAGAGCTGAATCAGGACCACAGCCACATCCAGGCTCGTTCAGCTGTGGATGTAGGTTTCGGAGTCTCAGTCCCAAGCTGAAAATATACATATGTACACATACACGTGCACTCACACACACACACACTTTCTTGCTAATGGAAGCTAGGGTAAAATATTCTACATGATTATATATTCAATTGCATACAAGCTGCCATTCAGCAACTGGCTGGCTCATTGCCTTTGTTTCAAAGTCCTTGCTTGCACTCTGCTGCTGCTATTGGAGTATAGTCAACAAACTCAATTAAAACTTCAGATATGACATACATACACTTTCATTTCCTCATTAAAATACTTTCCACAGTAGGAATCTGAAGTTAAAGGAAATTTCAAAGAGAGTTATAGTGTTCTTAGGGTTTTGCTTTTTAACAACTCAGACTATTAACTTGTGTATGAATCTTCATTTCTCTTTAGGTAATTGCAATTGCTTGAATAAAAAATAATAAATAGAGCATAAATCTAGTGCCACTAGAATGAATTTCATTAGCATACTTAATGTTTACTGGAAATTTGTTTTTCATTAACATTAAATGATCAAAATTCTCATTTGCTAAAGTTAGGCCCATGTTCTTTGAGATGCTGATCACCTTTTCTGAAGTGCTGAGGGCTCTGACGTTCAGAAATTATTCAGCAGTAGAAGCACACCACCCACAATACAGCTAGTGTCTTAGTTAAAAAAAAAGGCTTTTAAATTAAATGAAGAGCCACCCTCGACTTTCTATTTAGAATTTGACTTGGAGCTTTTAATGGGTTTGTACGTTGCTGTGAATGTAGCCAAATGACTCTATTAATGAATTTAATTCTATTTATGATTCGCGTACATATAAACTGTAAATTAAATTATTTATATCTTTGTACACTTTCTAGTATAGGATTATTTCTTTAAACTTCCTGAACTATCACACCAGGGAATTAGACCAGTTTTACCAGCTGTACAGGATGCAACACCACCCATATTCAACTGAGAAGCAGCCCAGATCAGAGAAGGATGTTTAGCAGCAAGCTGCGTGGTTCCTTTCTCCACCAAGCAGTGAATCGGCATGTTTCTGGGAGTGCATTGAAAGAGGCATCTTTTAAACATTGTGATTTAATGGCAAGAGTGCTAAGAAGTGTAATTTTATTTAAATATTTCCGTGATTAGGAAAAAGTGCGTCTGAAATTTTGATAGAGACCTCCTGGGTACCTTTCGCTCTGCAAACTTAAATCACTGCATAGGAATCCAGGTCTGTGAGCTGTTCCGTATCGCTCAAATCCTGCACAGTGATTTTAATAGCCTTCATACAGATCATCAAATCTCTTCACAAAGACATCTGCTCAAGAATCAAATGGCGTTATAGATATTTGGATGTTATGCCCTCACTAGTAGAATAATTTTAAATTCAGTGTTTGTAATGGTTAAATGGTTAAACTTCAGTGTTTACATTGCAGTTATCTGGTGAAAACTACTGATGTCCACAGATGGTAAATAGGTGTAAATATCCACGTTCAGTGTGTACGAGAAATGGGGGAATGCTGCAGCAGTCAAATCAAAAGTAGACAAACCCCAGGTATATCATTGGTGAATCCTGACTCCACTGAAGTCAGTATCAAAACTCCCATTGATCTCAGCAGAGACAGCACTTTACTGACCCTGCTGTAATAGCAAATTCATGTAGCACGGGGATCAAGCATTTGAAAATAACATAGAATGTTGGGGGCAGCTCCTGGAACAGGCTGATTAAAATCAGGCAAATCGGAATATTCTCTGCCTCTTAAATCAGTCTGATTTTAATCAACTGCTTTTGGGAGTTGCTCTGAGGCTTTTTTTTGTAGCTGCGTAAGTGCTTTGCAGACTTAGGACCACTGCACCAAAGACTGTAAAACACACTGAGTTTTACAAAGAGGTGGAAGAAGCCAACACATAATACCACTCCTCCGTAGACTTTGGGAGAAGGAGAAATGACACTTTATCAAAAATAGCCAAAGCACACTTTATATCCCCTTAGCAGTTCAGCTGAAAAATGTGACCCTGGCAGCACTGGATGTTTTTCAGCTTTATTTTACTGCTTATTTCAGTGTAAGAATTAAAGCTAATGTAAGTCCATAAACTCAAGCAGCATAAACATGTAATTTAAATAAAACAGTCTATACTAATAAGATTCCTTTGTTTGGACTAACAAAAGAGGCACAGAAGGTAGCACATTTTTAGAGGTTAAGCCAGTCACATCCCCCTTACTATAGAGTTGGAATTGAATCTCTCAAAGGGCAGTGGTACAGCAAAAATAAAAGAACAAACAAACAAACAAATAAATACTTGGAAAGGAAACAGACCAAGCATCCAAAAAAAAAAAAAGAACACTGGTGTTCTCTACAGGAGTGTTTTCACTCTTATCCTTGCTACATAACCAACCTAAAACTCTTCAGCTAGGAAACAGTCAGAGCTTTAGCAGGACATGGATGGCTTAGGGATTGCTTTTGGGATACAGAAGCTTTCATCCCTACGTCATTGCTTCTGGCTCTCATCCAAAGTGGGTAGTGATCAAAAGCTGCTGTATGATGAGCCCTTCAATACTCGATGTGAAACAGATGGAGGGTCTTGCGCCTGCCCACCTGCACCAGCAGCCCTCAGCTGAGACCCCCATTAGCGTTTGCTTGTGACACAGGCTTGGGGTTCCCAGAGGGAACCCGGGGTGCCTGTCCCTACCACCTTTCCACTAAGGATTTGTGCATCCCTGCAGAAGAGACCTGCACCCATGGGGTTCGCAGCAGTTGGGATACCAGAAGAGGGTGTGTACCACCACACTTCATTGCTCCCAACCCCTGCTAAGGGCATGAGGAAAGAGATCCAGAAACACACACCCAGATGGATGGGTCTTCAGGCAGCAACATGTGGAAGGCTGTCCTTCCACTCACAAGTGCAAGCAATACTGTCGGTTACACTTCTCATTAGGCAGAAATTGCTAACAGGGGAGGGAAGAAGAGGAAACACAAACCTTCTGGTTAATGCTAGCACTAATTGCAATTATGGCTGAACTTCTGGCAGTCCTCAGTAGCAGGGTTCTTGAACAAGATGTTAGGCTTCAGAAGGTATGCAGCATTTTCTAAATCAGATATGATATTCTTAACTTTTTTTCCCTTGTGTCAGAAAAGCAATTTGAAAGAGCAGACCTACCTGCTAGGTTCTTCAAGCTGCATGGAAACAAAGCTTATCTTGGTAAGAGAATGCAAAAGTTCAAAGGACCGGGCTGGGCTGGAGAAGGAAACTGAGTTCCTCTGATCAAAAAAGAGGTGAAACTCTTGATGTGGTCACCCAGAAAACTTACTGCTGGCAACCGTGAAATTGCTGCTATATCAACAGACATCAGAGACATAAATACATGGTTTTAAAAGGAGTTACTATTATAAGTACCAGAAAGTCTTGGAGGAAAAATAAATGAATGTGAGTTGACTCTGCTTTAGAGAAGAGATTTTGAGAAAACTTCATTTTACAACAAACAAAGCCCTCTGCATAAAAAAGAGGAGATGGTTTCAGTCACATATCTGCAAAGCTGTAAATCATCATTGTTTACACAGGTTAAAAAAAGTGGTTCTCAGAATTATGATCTTATGAAGTGACAGAAATGTTTGGTATTAATTACCTCATGAAGGAGCTGGAATTTATGCTAATAAATACTATCTGCCAGGTACAAATGCATTTGTTACAGGCTGTCACCCACTAATGCGGATGAGCAAGGAATGGAAGAAAAAAATCACCTGAATTACTGCCACTAAATAGGTATAAGAATCCCATGCAGGCCAATGATTTTTAAGTCTCATACGGAATTTGTACGACTGATGAAACTGATGTATAGGGAGAAGACAGTTCTTTCTCAACTAGAAAAATTTGTGAGGACACACCGCCTCTGAAGATTAAGAGACACGGAAGAACAGAGCAGGAGTTAACTGTAAGCTCTGGGAGGGAGGGAAGCCTAGCTAGCAGGCAGTCATGTGCAAAATAGCAACTTTAAGGTGGCAGCTGCTTTTCTCTCCCAGTCAGAAAATGTAGCGTTGTGGGATGGGTTTGCATCAAACGTGGAACTAAAATTGGAGCATCCCCAGGGGGCCAGCAGCTGCACAAACCCAGCTCCTTCATTTATATCTTTGCTCCTGGTGGATGTGGCTCAGAGCCGCAGGGATGTGCTTGCAGTGTGCAGCTGGCTAGCAAGACCATATCATCCACTACATTTTACCTGTCAAATGGGGCATTTTGCTTCTCTTCCCATGACATTTTAGCTCTGCTCGAAAGGGCAGAGTGGTGGCAAGAACTTGGCTCTTCACCTTTGCAAGCTGGTGTGCACACATAATAACTTGACTCAAGGAGCTGAGACTTTGGGAAAAGCACCAAATGTTTATATGCCCTGAGATAAAATTGTGCGATTTGGCAGCACTGCTGCTTGGAGTGCCAAGAGTTGGTGGGGAGGGCACACCTAGGTTTCTATTGACGCAGATTAGTGTACTTAAGATGACAAGTCTGATACAACCCCAAATTCAAGCTTCTTACCTGGAACACCCTCAAATCCCTTGTCATGCTATGCCAAAGAAAGGGCGGTATGGAGCGCCTGTGCCAGCTCCCAGTGGAGTTCCCCTGGGAGACAGATTTGTGGCAGAGCCAACGTACACAGGGCAAGGTACAGGGGTGAAATTGGCCTCGTGGACTTTTTTATTTGCTCTCATATCCACCTTCTGGGATGAAAAGTGCATTGCTTTTCAGACACCAGTGGCTTTTGGTGCTCAAGTTAAAAATTTCCTTACAAAAAGAGCAAGTGGAAGTGGCAGATTGTCAGCAAGTGGCACGGTCACAGGTGGGAAGTAGTCGCTGGCCTGCAGAGCGGCTTTGAGAGGTGGCTCTGCTTGGGATAAGGCTTTCACCTGCCGGCCCTGGCCAGGGGCGCTCGTGACGTGGAACACCTCAGCATCAAAGAGCTCTGGTCTGATTGGAGCTGGGTAGCTCTTGAATTATAAATGCATTAAAAATACCAAGCATTTTTCGGAGTCGTATTTCAGAATTTTTTAATCTATCAACAGAGTAAAAGAGGTGAAGAAAGATTTTGCAAGGTGCAGGGTAAAACAGAGCAGAGAGTCATAAAATACTAGTTGTAAATGAGCCCAGTTGGAATGAGAGGCTCTTTATGACAGCTTGCCGAGGCTGTAGTGTTTTGCAAAACTGTGTGATAAACTCCAAATAGCTTCTCTGCAAATCTCTGGAGGCAGAACTGAGCTAAGGCTGGCTGCTGTTGCTGCCACGGCTTTCAATGAATAAGCTCAAAATGGACCCTCTAGTGACAGCTCTGTCAAAGAATAACAATCAGATGCTCTCAAAGACAGCAACTTCAACATATATATTTTTGTAAGTATAAATGAACCTTAATGTGCTGGCTTTAAAAGAAAGGAAAAACTCAAAAGTTTTTAAGATGTGTGGTTGGACCATGAACAAAATAAAAGTCAGTGCAGATAGTACTGCATTTTTTCCCCTATTTAGTTTGCAAAGCACGATTCTCACTAGAATTGAGATGAGAACAGAATACAAAAATAGGTGGTGTTGGTGGGGGGAACAACTGGTTGGAGGTAGCTCTGCCATCACCTTCAGAAGGGAAATGTCAGGGGAGACACCATCGCTCAACAGTTCAGGTGAACTGACTCCAAGAGGGAGGGCCCAAATGATTTTGCAAACTCACTGCTTTGACAAGCAGCGTGAAAATCATGTTTTGGGGTGACACTTCAGACTGCCAAAAACAATCGCCTAGAAATGGGCTTAATCAGAACCAGATTATTACCTCATGATATTATTGGTTTCTCTACAAACACCTGATTTCATACCACCAATAAATTTTGCATTTGGAGACTATGTTGTGTCTTCTCTACTGAGCAGAATAAACCAGGAGTGTCTGCCTCTGAAAAGGATTTTCAGCAATGGTGTGCAGTACAGGTTAGGTGAATTTTCACATTCACAGTTACATTGGTTAAAATAATGGTTCTATTGTGAGTTATAGTCAGTTTTAGCTGTGTGACTGTAAGGAAGATTCCCCTGGCACTGAAATACCAAGAGCTCTTTCCCAGCCACCATGCAAGAGTTAACACTTCTGCAGTGGAAGCAAGGTGTCCTTTCTGGATTCTGCTCAGGTGTAGCTGCTCGTGCAGTCTGAAGGAGCTACTGCTATTGCCAAAGGAAAATTAAAACAGATCTAGCTTGGCTAATAAAAGGCTATGAGTATTAATGGCTTTTTCTCAAATTGCTGGGGAGTTTCAGCCTCTGATGTGATGAAGACAGAGTATGTATGGACTTGTGTTGTCATGCTGTTTTTAAATGTTGGTATGCTAGAGACTGTAGTGATTTGCCCTGGTCTTTTGGCAAACAAATCCGCAGGGAGTGTAACAGTCACAATAAGAACATGATCGTTACTTTCAAGAGAGGAAAGGACAATTCTTAGGCATTAAGGCTATTAGTTTGGGCAGTTATAAAAACAACATCACTTTATGGACCTGAGTCTCAGAAGTGCTGAACATTCACAGCTCAGTAAAATCAATAGCCTCTACTCAGGATTACTTAAATCTTGAAAACACCAATGTTCAGTGCAATTTAATACCAGTTATCTATTAGCTTTTAATGTTTGTATTTATTTTGACAAAACTGCTAAGATATGTTGTTAAAAATGGGAAATTCTTAACTGTGCCACACAGTGGAAAATAATCCACCCATACAAGGAAAACTGTATTAACAAATGGCGCTAAGAGCAAACATATTTACAAACCAAAGCTGAGCAACAAACACATATACCAGATGTTACTGAGATACAGATAGTCTGAATTGCTCAGCTGAAGTAGCTGAAGTTCTGCAGAGGGATTTTTTTAGAGCATCTATTTGATGATGGATATCCTTGTTCTTGAGCAAGTTGTCATGGAAGTCAGAACACAGTGGTTTTGAAGTTATCTTTAAGATTCAGTGGTAAGTAAAAGTTTAACAACCTCAGATACATTTTCCCCTTTTTCTTCCACATTTGTTGGTAAGAAAGGATCTTCAGCCATACTGATGATAACTTGTTATGAATGGAAATTTTGGAAGGGACCTCACACTGTCAAATAACCCTTTCATCAAGAGGCAGGACTACCTGTGAAGTAACAGAGGAAGGCTCTCCTTCCCTGTTTTTCAGTCCAGAGCTAACTAGCTGTTTCCCTTGCCTAAACCTCCTTATCTTTTCAGCAAGCCCCATGTTTCACAGTGGTTGAGGCAGTCAGAAGGTGAACCCACACCACCATGTTCATTTGCGGTTGTGGCTGCACTTCCCCCCCACACCCCCGCAACATTCCCTGCTTGTCTACAGTTGTCTGCAATTTTGCCTCATCCTCTGCCTTCAGCTTGGAGGAAGCACCCTGGTTTTCTGGTAGGAAAATGCAAGTGCAGAAGCAAGCCGAGGCTTGCCCTCACAGTCCATACGGATCCGTCAAGCTCAAGCCACTTGAGTCTGGAGCCTCAGCTCTGAAGTGGCATGGCCATTTGCAGGGGTATTTGCGCTGTCTGTGTCAGATAACTTCTTCCACAAATCTTCCTTGCTCAGCTTTCCTTCTTGTGGGCTGTTTCTCAATATTTCTTGTTGATGTTTGTTTCAAATCCTTGAAAACCAAAATGAAAAATATCAGTTTTTATAAAAAAAAAACCAGTCAAACCTCAGAAAGTGAGTCCCCAGACAATTCCTGCAGCATGTAAGATGGTTTTCCTGAGACATGCAGAGTTATTTCAGACGAGCACAAATGCCTTGCATGTGCTTAGCAGCTGGGAGCTGCACTGATCTGTCCCTCGACATTGTACACCACACCTCAGTGGATGTGTAAAATTCCCCCACCAGGAAACAGCTAAAATTGTAAATTTTTGTGATTGTGTTCCACATGAGCTGGCAATGAGTCAGCAGCAGTTTGTCTAGATCAGCAATACATCAAGAGCCATTTTTTTTGTTGTCTGATGTTCTCTGGTTTTTACCTTGCATCAAATGTTGTCTGGTTGTATTTAAAGGTCCCATCAATATGGGCGGTGGTATTGATCATAGACAAGACCTGGTATTTTCCTTATGAGGGAAAAGTTTCTTGTTAGGATGAGGGAAGGTACAGCTTTTTTTGCTGTTTTCCTTTGGCAGATCAATGAAATTCAGTATATTTGCAGAATGTTCCTGACATGAATCAAGCACCACACCAGGAAGACAGGTGTCTTGGTATTCCTGTGCTTAAAATGCCAGCCCTGGGGATGTCCCTTCCTTGCTGAGCAGAGGTTGCCAGCAAAAAGCCACTGCCCTCTGGTTGCCTGGAGGCAGAGCATGGAGACAGGGAAAGTGGAAGGTGCAGCAGGTGCTGTGGAGCTGATATCTGTTAACTGGTGGAGTTACAACAATCCCTGTGGGTGGCTCTGAAAAACTAGATTAAAAGGGATCGCTTGTAAAAACTGGGACAAAGCTGATGCTGGGGGACACTGGGACACCTTAACTAAGAAGTGGGCTGTCAAGAAAGTCAGTTGGCACATTTCACTTCTGACCCTCCTGCACAAATCCAGAGGTGTTTTTGGATGGCTTGTCAGCCAAGTAAAAGAAGCTGTCACTACTGAAAATACACAATTATTTCTACTGTAGCTTATCATACGATGTGTCTTCAGGGATTCAGCAGATGCCAGAAGAGAAATGCACAAGAAGAGCAGAGGTTTATCTCTGAGCTGGATCTCAGTGTTGGTAATTTGCCAGCCTTGAGCTGCCAAGGTGTTAGGACAGAGAACTGAGGCAGTACTGATATGGTTAGGAAGCCCTGAAGAAGCTGGGTTGTTTCTTACCCAACCCCCAGTCAGTGTCCCCGAGCCTTAGTGGGGAGAGCAGCTCAGAAGGGAGTGACTCAGCCATGCCGCTTGGAGTAGTGAACATTAGGGCTCAAATTTACCATGCCAAGCGGCTTCACACAGTTGTGTCCACACTGCAGTGCCTCGTGTGCAGAGCTTGCTTCAGGCTCACGTCAAACGTGTCTGCAC
Source organism: Ibycter americanus (assembly GCA_035590275.1). Classification (NCBI taxonomy): domain Eukaryota; kingdom Metazoa; phylum Chordata; class Aves; order Falconiformes; family Falconidae; genus Ibycter; species Ibycter americanus. The sequence goes on along the minus strand of JAVJGI010000050.1, from coordinate 110,969,937 downwards.
AGCAGCTCAAGCTCTGCAGCTCCCCGTGCCCCTTTGCACTACCACAAAGGTCTAGGAGGGTATTTGCCACCTGATTTATCTGCACCATATGCTTCTTGTCAGCCTCCAATGCACTCAAGTGAGGAGTCCTTCACATTGCATTCACTCTGCAAACACTTTGCATGTTACTGGTTGCCACTGCTGCTGACATGATGCGTGATACCACAGCCACGACTCAGGAGTTTGTTCCCTGCCTGATAGTGCCACTAGCAGCCATTAAGAGTCCTATAAGGAAAGAGGAGACTGTGTTGTGGTGTGTGTCTCTGTAAGTTGGTGTTAAAGGGCACTGAATGCATATGTTGTAGTCTCTATGTGCCCAAGCATTGTTTTTTTCCACATGCCTCAACCATCTCTTGCCCCTGCTGCTCCTAAGTTCTCTTTCAGAGTCATCCATTCCCCTGCCACTGCATCCCATGAAGTCTCTTGAAGTGGTTGTCCTCCCTTCCATGCTCCCCTGCCCAGTACAATATATACTGTGCTTTAAAATTCTCCACATATCCTGTTCTAAACCTTGAAATAACATTTCCGTCATGAACAGCTACTGGCAGTTCCCTTCTTCCTGTGCCCTACACCCAGCCAGGCTTTTCTTCCCACTCTGAGAATACCCCCCATCATGTGTGTGCAACCTCCCTGGTGCACACCCTGAATCCAGACATCCTCAGGATGCACAGCAAAAGTCCAATGGAAGCAGATCACACTATACCCCAGCTGGTGGCTGGGATAAATTGTAAGAAAACCTTCAAGAAGCCAGAGTATTCAGATTCAACAGGCTGAATATATTTACTCCCTCAGAAGCATTGTAAAATATGGCTAGTCTTGGCTTGCAGTAAGAACACAAGTAATTAGGAAATCTAGAGACCATAGGTAAATTACATGCCAGCACAGAAAGTGGCAGCAGCAAGATGTGACCAATGCAGGCTAACTAGCCTCTCTCAGGAGTCCAGAGAATACAATAAATCACCATGAGTTTGGAACAGATATAGATCAGCCTCTTTTATCCAGGCATCCAGGAAACACATTTAATTTTTTGGCCTAATTTAGTACAATATGTATTCTGCTTTATAACAGAACAACTTAATTAATAGAATGTAAGTAAGGTCTCTTCCTCCTCTCCCCCCAGCACACCCATGCAGACAGCACTCCAAAATATATTCCTTGAGGTTTCTTATATTCAAGCAGATGTCATTCTGGAGTGAACATGTCAGGCATTCTCATCCTTCTGAGCAAAGCAAGAGATGGCTGGCTGTCACATTTGTACCTCCAGGAGTTCAGTTTACATTTCAAACACCCGAACAAAACCCCTCACTATGTTATGGCAATATTGTTAGGAAGACTAGGAGAACCTATAACCCCTTCAAGCTGTACCCACCCCAGAATTGCTTCCTATATCCCCACATGTGCTTCTCCACGCACTGCCTGACCAAAGGAAAGCTGGGCAAAGGCAGATGGGGGAATGCTTTTGTGCCTCTGCACTTGCTGTTTTTACTCCTCTGGGAGGCAGCTGAGGCAGGAGAGCATCCAGCAGGTAAGTGCAGGAGAGACACATGGGAATACAGTTGTCAGACTGTGGCCACGGGTGCCCCTGGGAGGCTTCACAGCCAAGTGCTAATCTGCCATCTCCATTCCTCTGAGGTATGATGAGCTCAAAACTCACAGCTGTATTCTTATCGCCGGTTTCTGCCTGAGGAAAGTAAGTTGTAATTCTCTGGAAGTGTTGGTGATAAATCTGCCCCATTACTTGCATTTACTCTTTTGGCCTGGTGCTTCTCGGTTGGTATGGCTCAGAAATGCTGCTTCCCCAGAGCGCTGTCAGCAGAAGTGGAGAGATGGACCATGAGTGCAAACACCGAGTCTGGCAAAAAGCACACTGTGTAACAGATGACTCTGGGTTCTTTCACTCTGATGATCATAATAATACATTTTATTTATATAGCACCTATTTGCATGGCAATAAGAGCAATATGTGTGCTTCAGTGAAATGAGACATGACAGCAAACAGATTAAAAACTACGATTCATCTTGAAATGAGGGAAAACAATCAAATGAATCACAGAGTCAAGCAATGGCAAATCATTATTCTTAAAACAGTATAATAGCAAAACAAATGAAAAATACACTGTGTAACACTTTTTCCTTGTCTGATGGAAAATACTGAGTAACATTGCCAACCTCATGCAGAAACAGAGACCAGTTCACTGTTGAAGTTTTATGGAAATCCTCAAAAAAGAAATTATTTAAGTGGGACTTCAGCTGTGCATTAGCTGTGTACTAACTCTCAGTATACATATGGGTTTGGACCCTTGCAAAAAGTACTGTCTCCTAATCCTTGCATTCTTCATCATGTCACAAGAAAGAAAATGTGTTTTTGGAAACTTTAAGCCCCTTCAAATTTAAGGGATTTAAAATCGGACAGTAATGGAGCAGAGCCTATTAATATTGAAACTCCATTTTCTCATATGGAATTCATCAGCTTCCTCAGCCCTAATTAGTTTTCCTGAGGCTGTCAGTCGCAAACAATATCAATACTCTAGTCATCTATTCCGCTTCCTCCTCTCATCTCCTCACCTATATTCATTATTTTTATTATTCCTATCCTCCCCATCCCAGAGTTTCACGCTTTTTCCACGTTTATGTTCCTCCTAATGACTCATCTTCCTGTAAGGCACCAAAAAAGTCATACAACAGTCTATATACAAATGAAAGAATCTTGACTTCAGGACATGAAAGAATCTGATTTGTCTCCAGTGGGAGGGCTATGCATCTGATGTCCCATCAGATGCTGTCTCATTTTCAGGACCAGAGTAGTCTCTAGTTTAATGAGAGAAACTCTTCAGTCAAATTTCTAATAAATTGACTTCAGCTGCTCTGTGAAGCTCTCTTCATAGGAAAGCTAGGCTTTTCCCTAGAATGTGCATCTTTAGACTTGTACGTATCTGTTCACTATGTTTTTCTACTGACAAAGCTCTTCCCTACTTAATATGCTACGTAAATATCTCAAATAAGCAGTGGAATATAGGGAATAAATTTCCTCCTGGCAGGTGACAGGATCTGCCCCATATTAAGGAGTAGCAGCAAGAGTAGCACTTCTGTCAGTTTAGAAATACAAATGGTAATTCAGATTAGCAAGGCTGCCCTTTTCTGGGTGTGTAAATGTACAGATCTAGATGTCATGAAAATGTATTAACACAGGGACATATTTTTACCTTGTTAGCAGCTGGCCAGCTACAGTTTAATCATGCTGCACCCAAGCTGATGGCAAAACTCCCCTTGACTTCATGTGTCAAAATGTTTAGTTCTGATCTTCATGTATATTCCCCCATTCCTTATAAAAAAAACCAAAAAATCAGCATGATTCAGGATATTTTAGGAAAACCATGTAAGCGCCTTAAGCCCCTGGGTGCCCTCTGTTCCCTGTCACTCCACTACTGTTAAATTAGGTTCTGACATACAATCAATAGAAAGATGTGGGAGCCAATAAATAATGTGGGTAATTAAATTGAGGCATTGAAGTGCCTGTCTTTCCTGAACTTGGCCCAGGGAGTGGGAGGCTGTACTCTGTGGTAAGTACCTGAGCTCCTAAACTTGGTGTGGGGGCAGAGGGCTTGCTCAGAAAGGATTTGCAGCAGTGAACAGGGAGCACACAGGCACCTGGGGCTGGTTGATAGGAAATGCTTTGGCCACGCACCAGTCTTTCACACCACATGCTTATATCCCTTGTGCAGGTGTCTCTAGCTGCTTTACAGGGATATGAGCAGCATTCAGCATTTTCCATTAAAATAAGAGAGAGGCATCAGGAAGAAACCAGCTTGTTGAAAGTCTCAGTTGAAAGACTCCAGCTAGAAAAGCTCACCGAAAACTGCTGTTGACCTAAGTCCTCAGACAGGTCGTAGGAAGACTTACATGGCTACTTTCAGCCAAGCTGAATTTAAGCCCAGGCTTGGCTGAGCTCAGGGGTGCAGTTCTAGAGCTGTCAGCTGATACCTAGCCCTTGGGAGCACAGGATGAGAGCTGCTATCATGTCATCCACAGATGTTTGCATGGACCAGGGACCTGCAAATTGTTGAATGCAAATAAAAGATATTTGCAGTGCTGCTGCACAAACACAGTTGCAGTGCTTCTCCCTGTCCAGCCCTACAAGCACTGAGCTGCTGCCATCTCATCTGAGAACACTGATCTGGTGCAATCACATTTTTTCCAATATTTTGCAAACCCAGTCAAGCCATTTCTTGACAAGGTTCATCAGACCCCCAGTTTGGAAAACCTTGCTGAAGAATCCTGTAAGAAATATGATGTGACTAAGGTGGAATCTTAGTTTAAGCATTGTGATGTGTGATTTTTCAAGCATTTTCCAGCACAAAAGCTGTCACCACCTGTCTGCAAGCCCCCACTGAGCCACAAATTGTGCTTTGAGATGCCCTTCACTAATGAGCTGCCATGTTAAGCAAGGGTTAACTGTTTAAATGATCAACTTAAGGAAGACACAATTTCAGCTAACCTAGTGATCACGCCCAGGTCAAAACCATCATACATAGTAGGGCTGAAGAAGCAAAAGGAAGAGCATGGTGTATGAGGGTATTTATAACTCTTCTCGACTGACATTAATTAACTTGCCAACTGTACAAACTCACAATGAACCAACATCCTACAGAACTGCAATGTTCCATCCAAAGTGGGAATATACTTTGCTACTGGGCTGTCAAACACATATTCACAAAACACCACAATGCTGGAAAGTGGTTTTGCAGTGTGAATCAGTGCAGATATGAGCTGTACATCTTGGCATGCAGTACTGGGGTTTTGCTCATTTGGTTATTTTTTTATAGGCCACTTTTTGCCTTTATATTTGTCTTTCAAAAAGTAGTAAGATACAGTAAACAACACAGAAAAAAATATAAGGTATATCTTGGTATATGTGTTCATCATAACACTATTTGGTACTACTGAAATATATAGACGATAAATACTGTTACTACTCAAATATGCCAGTTTAGGATACCAGACTAGAGAATTAAAATATAATGTTTTGTCAACAGAGGTGTTCTATATTTTCCTATTAAATAAACAAACAAAACATTTGGAAAACTTTAACAGGCTAATTTGAAAATTAAATATAGACATTGTTCATTCTGTACTTTGCCCATTCTCTATTAGCTGCCAAAATCTACATGCATTCTTGCTGTAATGGAACATCTATCTTAATAGCCTGTATTTTGATTCCTGAAAGAGAAGAGTCAGTTGTATGTTATCGTATATTATGATTCAGATTATTTTGGAATGAGCAAGATAATTACAGGCCAATCCTGCCTTCAGTTTCCTATCATAACTCAAAAGTGCTGATTCTGATTTCCATTGACACAAAGCAGTTCAAACAAAAAAATCTGGAGTAAAATACTTTTTAAACAGGAAAGAATTTTTGGTTTGTTTTGTTACAGGAGCAGGTGTGTTTTGCATAAAACTTCTGCTGGAAATGTTTCCTGATCTGAAGAGATAAATTAAGTTTGAAACTGCTACTGAAACTGATGAAAGCTGGTGTCCTTAGGCCACCAGCAGAACTAGAAGGTAGACACAACATGTAGAAGCTTTTGGGTGCTGTCCATTCCATAATCTACCTTGGACATTACCTGTTTTCAACACTTTGTAAGAGTTATTAAAAATTCAGAAGGATTAGACCCTTGTTTTGGCTGCCCAAGTTATTGGTGAAACTTGATAAAAGAAATTTGAAACACAGCAAAAACTATTTCAGGTTATCAATAAAAAAAGGTAAGAGAGAGATAATGTTCTTCATATGCCATGTTCTTCATATCTCAAAAGCTGTGAAGTGCTCTCCCCTCCTTCTAGGGTAGCTTTCAGCTCTCCAGAGTATAAACGAAGCATTCTCTTGTTAAGAACAGTGTACTATTTTCTCAATTAATAACATCTGTAAACACCCACATTTAATGACAACTGCAATTCATTTTCAGCTTCAAAACAGCATTTGTGATTTTCACTGTGAGAACAACTACAAGAATGTGAAGAGGATGAAAAATACAATCTATTTTGCCCATACGTTTTTAATAAATGAAGCACATATTACAATGCACTATTTTTAAAGCTTTTTCATCTGTGATGTTAAAGTGTGTAGGTACAAAATCCATCAAGTTAATACGTTACTGTTTAGCAGTTAGCACATCAAATTCTGTTCTGAATAAAGAGAAGCTCTCTTACTAACTTGATTCCATTCTCTCCAACATTTCTTTATACTGTCATAGCCTATTTACTTCACTCTGTTTTTGAAGCACTAATGTAATCTTTTCTTAATGCACTAGAAAACTCAAAAGCATTGCCATATTTCTAAGTTATCACAGTATACCAGTTTGGGATCATTTGTTATTATGTGTTTATTAAGATCTGATAAAGTACTAGGCACAAATATAAAAAACTCTCTGGTGTAAAAGTTTATACACTAAAAGAAGAAAAAATTTACTGAGACCATTAGAGTAGCACGTAAATTTAGAACATTTCTAAATTATTCTGTTCTGGTTTAAAAGCCTTTTTCCCCCTTGTTTCCAGTACCTGCAGCAGTAGTGGAAACTCATTCTGACCTCTGATGACACTGCCTGAATTGTGACAGGAAGAGCAAATGTCAACACATTGGGTTGAAACTCCTGCCCTTGTTAGATATCCACAGAGAGGACATGGGTACTTGAGAAGCTTCATGAGGTGTTAGTTGGCAGCTTTCCTTAGCTCGTTGCCTTCTGAGAAAGAGCCAAAGAGCTCACGGAGAAGCCCTGCAGGAACTAATCTTTGAGGAAGTAAAAGCTCTTGCTGAGAAATGCATCGGCTGTCTCAGCTGAGACAACTGCACTGAGAGCAGCTCTCTTACCTGTTTCCTGTCACCTTGGAAGAACTAGAATGCCTCAGCAGCAAAGCTCCGTGGAAAGTCTGGAAAATTGTGCTGCAGAAAGGTTACCTATCTACCTGTCTATCCATATGTCTGCCTATCCATAGGTCACGGCTGAAGTATGTAGGTACTGGTCTAGCAGGTTTATTATGGGAGGGAGGCGTTGCAGTGGTAGTCATGTAGGTGCCAACAAGTAGGCATTTGAAGTCCTTCAGATGACATAAAGTATATAAGACATCTGCATAGAAATGACAGTGAAGATGAAAAGGGATCTAGAAGAGGCTGGCACCTTCTGGAGAGACAGCTGGACACCACACAGGCTGCCTGCAGTGTCAAAAATGTCTTAGTTCAGGCAACAGATTTCTACCCAGTATGACTCACATCTTTCCATAAAGTTCTGTGTCACTGGGAAGAAATGCCACAATTTTCTGGTTCTCCCCACATGTATGGAACACAATGTTCTCATCCATTTTTCAGGCTAGAAGCAGTCAATATGTTCTCAGTGAGATGCAGCTTGTTTCACTCCGTAATACACTGCAGTGAGGCACAATATGCCATGTTTTAAAGGTCTATTAAAAAGCATCTCATGTGCTTCAAGAAGATCAAGGTTGTGTAACTTTAGCTTCCCAAGAACTGTACTGATGGTCAATTAATACATGCTTTATTGTGTTCTATTCTTATAATAATATGATTCTCTAATATTTATCAATAAACATCCATTTTAATGAAATATATTTCAATGAATTCATATTCCTATTTAGGGAAAAATAGATTGTAATAAAAGGAGAGGGCTTCTAGTGCACTGTGTAATGATTTTTTAAAGCTGTCATTTTAATCTACTACACTGGAAATGTAAGTGATAATCACAAATCATATCTGTTGGGCTAAAGATTTCTGTTAAATAAAAATCAAACTCAAGTGTTTAGTTTAGATGATTGCAAATTTGCAGTCGGTGATTAATATACCACTAAAAAGGCAGGATTTTTTTAACACTCCATTTCCCTTATGCAGAGGAAAAAAGGTCATGCCACAGAAGATAAATGTATGAAACCATATGTTCCCTTGTGTTTCTGTGAGTGGAAGAGAGCAGACAGCTGCACATCCCAGAAACAGGATGGATCCCCAGCAGGGATTGCCAACTCTACATTGGCTTTCGGTTCAACACAGAAACACTTCTTCAGCGCTGGAAGGACTAATTTATGCCATATCACATATAATGATTTGACATCCCATTCTTTCTTACTTGGTCTTACTCCTGAGACTGTTGCTGTGAAGGACACGGCTCTCTGGCAAAGGGCTGTGTTTGCTGTAAGGGTCAGTGGTCGGCCTTCATCATTGGGGTTCCCAATTCATAATTGGGAACCTCAGATCCAAACTTCTAATAACTCATTTCAAGTTTTTTGGCAGCTGATACCCGCATTCAGTGTTTGGCATTTTAAGCCTGATTTTGACATAGACTGCTTTGCATTTGGAGGATCCCAATTAATTTCCAGCTTGAGGAACAAGCCTATTAGCTGTCACACAGCCTCAGCTGCTGGCCTTACCAGTAATGGTGTGGGGTACGCCTGGAAGCGTGAGCCTCTTGTGAGCAACCGTACTGGTGATTTGAAAGTGGGTGCCATCTCCCTCAGAAGCAACAATGAACTGAAAGTCTAACCCTGGAGCCTGTACCCAGTGCTTAGTGGACTGTATGCTGTCCTGTATTGGGACAAAAGCAGTCGTGCCCAGATCAAACAGCCACAAAGACAGTGTAGATAAACATAAACAGCGAAACTGTAGCCTCTGCAATTATACCAGCAGGTACAGCACGCTTTTGAGATCTCATGATATGGAAGCTGCACATGGCTATGTATGCTTTTGCATCCATAGAGTGGTTGCACCTGGCCTTGCTATAAGTCACTTTTGCCTCACCTTTGAGCCAGGTGTTGCATTCTTCAGACACCCATAGGAACCTAGATAAGATACAAATTTAGAAACCTGATCCCTGGTTGTGATTAGAAGAAATCACATGGCCTTGTGACCTGGCCAGATTTTGTGCACCAGTTTCATATATTCAACCTACAGCTGAATACTTTCTTTACTTCTTAACTTTTTTTTTTTTTTCTGAAACAGCTGTGCACTGTGAAATATCAATGGCATGTCCTCTTTCCTTCTCCCTTCCCCCCTCCAGATTCCAGAATTTGACTGGTAGACTAAATAGTATCTCCACATAACATGTCTGTGAGTTTATAAAGTAATTTGGTCTCTCTTAGGCTGAAGTAAAATATACTACTAGGCTGTAGGTAGTTACCACTATTATCTAGCTTTTCTTTGAGTAGTCTTATGCCTGGGAAACCACTGCTGCCAACTTTCAATTTTCTTTGAAGATTCATTTAATTTTTTTTTTCTTTAATGAGAAATGAAAAGCCAGGTAGGAAGGAAGTGCTATTAAAAGTCACTGGCAGTCTGTCAGAAAAAAAAAAGTAAAAGGATTTTTACCCTTGTCTGATCAAACTAACTCAGATGTGGATTCAGATATTGCTGCTTCTAAATTTTGCTTTTAAAAAAGTCCTAAACTTCACACTTGTTGATTTTTAGTAAAATCTTTAAGAAGTTGAAAGGAAGCCCTGTGGTGTGTACACAGCTTTTGAAAGGCATAAAACGCACCAGAACACCTAGGAGAGGGTCTGCTCAAGTTTGAAGTCAAAACAAAAAAGAGGACCCTGTATGCAACGTTGCTGAAAACTAAGAAATAATTTACTATTTTTAGTAGTTTTATTCATAGGAGTACCTGGGGACCAACAAGAACTGGAGTTTTAACAGATCAGGTGCTTTTCAGACACAGAGTGAAGATAATCCTTGCCTTACAGACCTTAAATGTAAATAAATAAGTATAAAAAACAATAAGGAAAAGGGTATACAGTTGATAAATACTATAAAAAAGGATAATTCTTTTACATATTACAGCTTCTTTAAAATATATAATTACTTTGTGTGAAAGATCATAGATGATATTTTAATAATACAGTGCAATGTAAAACACTGGATAAAGATAATTTCTAATTGTTTTATAAATTATTCTCTATAAATGACAGAAAACCAGGAATGCAAAGGACCTCCAAAGTCAAACAGTCCCTGTCCCTGTCTTAAGGCAGGATGAACCATACCTGTGATACTTGGAAGGTTCTTAAAGACTGATGATGTTGGAAATTCTGCCACATTTCCTAGGTAATGTGCAAAAATATACCTTGTGTGAGACAGTTTAACCAATAACCAGAAATTCATCCCTACTAACAGCCTTTGTCCTGTGAGAAACAAAGTAACTAGCCTGTACTTCCCCTTTGGCAGGTGCTGCCCCACATTGTCAGCTTTGTTCTCAGTTGCTTCATCTGCCAGGAATTTTTCTGAGGCAAAAGAACTGAGAGCTTCGTCTATAGCTCCCACAGACTGATTTGTATCGTACAGCTCCATACGTCTGTATTGTAACTGTCCCTTTGCCCTAGAAGAAATTGCACAAATAGGTTCAGGAGGCCCAGTTATCCCTGGCTTTCCAAAATGCACTCTGCAGCAAAAGTGTTTTGACTAGACATAAAACTCAGAACAAAAGGATACCATTTGTCCTACAAGCCAACTTTTCTCAAACGAGAAGCAATTTTGTGAAAGAAATTAACTGCAGGAACAAAAAATACAGGTTTTGGCCCTGTTTAGAGCATGCAGTATAAGTAATTAGACTTTAAATGGAGACATTGTGTTACATGTACCTACAGTCTATTTTTTTTTTAAGCCTCTTTTGCTGTAGTGGTCATAATTGGATTTGTCTCAAATACTTTTAGGATAAACAGGCTCAAAACTTAAAATTACATATTACAATCTTAAAAGCATTTGAAAATTAAAGAGGAAAAGGAACCAGAAGTTATGTAAGATCCATAGTGGTGGAATAATTCCTTCACTACTCTTCCCATGGTATCATATTTGTCTAAAATAAGGATTTGATCCCTAAATGTGGTTGTAAGTAAAATGAGTCCTTTCAAAAAAGTAAAATACCTAATTAGCATTTATTTTTCTCTTTGTTCCCCTTTCCAATCCATGTACCTTTTTAAACCACCTTATATTTTTTCTTCACTATTTCTTCTTCATTTCCTCATTCAGGCAGAAAAGTGTCCTCTGATGCTGCTGTCATCTTTGCCACACTGACTTGTGTGTTTCTTTAAACGAATTTGCCATGGCAGGTACCAGGGAACAAGCAGCAATGCTTGCTACTGACAATGATTATCTTCTACTAGATTTTCACTGGAGACATCATTTTTTGCTGGCATCCCAGCTGGAGCTGGAGACGTGAACGGCAGCGTATTTTGTCTTGAAAAGATTTGCAGTCAAAGAGTTTGGGGAGGAAGCTGTCTTTTGTAGCCTGAGCTACAACAGCAGCTTAGGGAAGACGACCTTGCAGTCTGAAGCTGCTCATACTGCTCATTTCTCTGTTGTAAGGGATGGTTCTTCCTGACCGTAGCTGACTATTAATTTTGCCTTGAGGCATGAGGATACAGAATCTCTCTGGCAACACTTTCTGTAAGGTGGAGAACACTATTACAAAATGAGCTGAATCTGCTCATGTAGGCCGCTGAGCCATGGCTTTTCTGATATGCTTAGGTTCACAAATGATTTGATTCCCTTGAGTTTATTTGAAGATTTTAATTAAAATTCTCTTCATTGGTACTCTGATTTTATTGAATGTGACAAAGATTTCTTGGGACTTGATTTTTGTTTAAACTAGGGTCCCTTTACAGCCATCATGTAGTGTAAAAGAATTTTGAAGTGGGCGTAAATGACATCATTTTAACAATGTAAAGGAAACCTTAGGGAAAATGAGAATGTCTGTATTCTGTTTCTCTGGAACTTCATCTTTGTGTGTTTGAACTGAAGACAAGATGGTGAAATAGGGGAATTTCTGCATTTTCTTTCAAATTATTTTCAGATATGAGTACCTTGTCAAGAGATCTGGCAAGTATTATTTCCAGAATTTTGCCATGGCTTCTCTTTCACTCTGGGGACCTTCTTCTCTGGGAAAGAGGCTATGGAAAAGGAAAAGAAAAAAAAGTTTCTGGTGGCCAAAAAAGACTTGAAACATGCAAGCCTTCCTCCTAAAGCTGTGCAGCCAAGAGTGCATGGTTGCTGAGGCCAAAAGGAAAGCAAACAAGGGGGAGTACAGAACTACAGCCAACTTATAGCACAGCTGGGCAGTTGTAGCTGGATTCTGGTCCATGCTCAGTATAATTTAAGATTTATCATTTCATTGGATAAACCGTATATGACAGAACTGTCTTCTCTCCCTGTGAATATAGTTCCTTTCCCCCGTGTTTTTTATACAAATTGTGAACTCATTGAGTCATTGAATGATTGAGTAATCCAGATAGGAAGGGACCCCAAGAGATCTTTAGTTGAATCTCATGGTCCAAGAAAGGACAGCTATGAATGCACACCATGTTGCTCAGGGCTTTACTCAGCTGAGTCTTGAAAACATCCCAGGATGGAGACTGCACATCTTCTCTTGGCAAATGCTTCCACTGCTTCCTAATGATGACAAAGCTTTTCTTTACCTATAGCCTGAATTTCTCTTGATTCCATCTATGTCTTTTGTTTCTCATCCTTCAGTCATGCACCACTGAGGAGCCTGGCTCCATCTTCCCAATAACGTCCGCATAGGCACTGCCAGGCTGCTGTTATGTCCCCCGCAAAGCCATCTCTCCTCCAGGCTGAACAAGCCCAGTTCCCTCAGCCTCTCCTCACCGGCCAAGTGCTCCAGCCCCCAGCCACCTTGGTGGTCTTCTGCTGAACTTGTTGCAGTTTATTTGATGTCTTTCTTGTACTGGGGGTCTCAAAACTGGAGGCAGTATTTGAATGTGGTCTAACAAGTGTCAAGTAACGGGAGGCAATAATATACTGAAGTTCCTCCTATATTAACAGAGCCTGGGTTGCTGATGATCTTCTTTGCTGCCAGAGGACACCCCCGGTTCATGTTCAGCTCACTGTCTACCAACACCCCCTGGGCCTTTTCAGAACAGCTGCTGCCCAACCAGGCAGACACATTTCCCCCAGCCTGGATCAGTGCAAAGGGTTAGTCCATCTCTAGTGCAGGACTCAACATTTGTCCTGCCTGAATTTCTTGAGGTTTCTGTTGGCCTATTCCTCCAGCATGGCAGCCCTCCCCATCAGTGTGTTAACTGTACCCCGAACCCGGTCTCATCTGCAAATCCGTTGAGCAGCCATCACTCTGTCACCTCCTCCAGGTCATTGTTCAGGATGTTGAACAGGACAGGTTCCAGGACAGACCCCTGTGGTACCCCACTTATTACTCTTCCAGCTGGCCTCTGGGTAGAGCATGGTCCATTAACCACTGCCCTCTGGGGCTGACCATCCAACCCATCCAGTTCTCTGCTCATCTAGACTGAAACGTGTGAACCTGGGTAAAAGGACATTGTGAGAGTCAGTGTCAAAAACCTTGCTGTAGTCCATTAAGCTTTTTAAGCCTTGCTTAAGTGTTGACATCCACGACTCTCCCCTCATCCACAAATCCAGTCATTTTACCATAGAAATGCATTCAGGTTGGTAAGGCATGATTTGATCTTTGTAATCCATGCTGATTTTTTTCAGTCACCTTCTTCATATGCCTAGAAATGTGTTCCAAAAGGACTTGCTCCAGGATTTTCCTAGGAACCTAAGTGAGGCTGTCCCTCCTGCAGTTTCCCAATTCATCCTGTTGGCCTTTCCTGAAGATGGGTGCAATATTTGCCTTTCTTCAGTTGTCAGGGACCTCCTTTGACGTCTCTGACTTTTCAAAGCTGGTAGAGAGCAGCTTTTCAAGGACATCAGCCGTCCCTCTCAGCTGTCTCAAATGTGGCCCTTCCAGTCCCATGGACTTGGATGAGTTGAGTTCTTGCAAGTAACTCCTACCATGATTTTCATCTGCTGATGATACTTCCCCTCACAGAATCACAGAATGGTTTGGGTTGGAAGGGACCTTCAAAGATCATGTAGTCTAACCCCCTGCCATAGGCAGGAATACCCTCCACAAAACTATGTCGGTGAAGAACGAGGGAAAGATGGCATTGAGTACCTAAAACACAGCCGTGCCTGTTGTCATTAAATCACCTACCCTATTCAGTAACAGACCCACATTTTCATTGTGCAGATTTATGGATCTTTTGTGCCTAACTCTGTATTCAGGATGATAATGTAGACAGTAGATCCTTTACTGAACTTGTTACTGAGACCCAAAGATTAAACAAAACGTTTTAATTCACTTCATTTAGCTGAACATTTTACAGCTCATGGCCATGTAGTCTAGTGAAAGAAAGGAGTTGAATATTCTTTATATAAGAAAGATTAGCACTTTTGCACCTGTAAAGAAATCTTGAAATTGTCTTTATGTAAGCTCCTTCCATATTTTTAGATTTTCTTGTCATTTAACCCAAATTTCAAGATGGAGGTGAGGTTGTGTTTTGTTTTTTTCCCCCGCTCTGAACAGTATGTGGGCTGAGAGTTGAGAATGCACATAGGTTTTTCACTGGAAAATATAATGGGTCACCTGAAAATAATTAGTACATTTAAAATAAAAATCTTTGAGATAGGGGTCAAGGAATCACCTACTCTTTGTGTTTGAGGTGTAGCTCATAGAAAGAGAGTTCTTTTCATAATATAGGTTTTGAAAGGATGTTGTTCTGCTACTGTGCTTCCTCTGCCTCGTAAGAAAAAAACCCACCAACTCGTAAGGAGTATCACATTCACACACAGAACATAAATTTTGCTGAAAAAATAGCTAAATATTTTCAATTGCAGCTAATATCATTTCTCTGATGTACACACTGATGGAAAATAAAATTCAAGTATACACACAGAACACCTACAACAATATGTTCAGGCAATTAAAGAAAATGAACAGTATTTCCAAAACTAAATATTCCAAACACATGTAATTTCTGTTCGTAGCTAAGAACTGATCATCATTTGGGACTATGTCTTTCTGTCTAAACCACTACTGAGAAGCACATTCTGTAACATTATTGGCCTAACCAGAGGGCAACGTGCACTTGCAACCTGCAACAGCTTAATCAATACCATTCCTGTGTCCAGTCAGTGACAGCTATTTTTGAACTGGGCTACCAGTCACAGGTGTAAGAGTTTTTGACAGATTTCAGATAGTACTGCACTTAAGTAATCATGTTCAGGGGATATATATATATATTTTTTTTAAATGAACCCAAGTATTGTAATTCTAAAACTCTGGTAGAGAAGAGGTGCAGGAGTAGCATAAGAAAATTATGCTCTTTTCTCTATCTGGCCAAGTACAGCCTCTGTTCTCTGGTAATGGTAAAAGCTTGTTGCTTTAGAAGGCTGTACCTCTGCTCCCCAATAATAACCTTGCAAATTGTATAGTGTTGCATACAGTGGAAAGATTTTTCCTGACCCCGCAGGGAACTAGTGCTGTGAAGCATGAGATTTGATTAGCCTTATTATCTTAGTTTGCCCAGTTACCAATGTTGTAAGCTGCCATGAAATTATCCACCCCTTTTAAAAATAAAGCCATACTATTTGTCTTGATTATCTCCTCCTGTGGAGTTGAATTCCACATGCAAACAGACCTCAGGGATGAAAATAGCACAGGAATTAGACGTACAGCCTTTTAACTCTGTAGGTACTGTTTCCTTTCATTCTTTCATGTTGCCTTTCCATGTAAATCAACATTCTCCTAATCACTGTAGTTTTGATTATGCCCCCACCCCCACCCCCCATCCCAAAGCAAACTGGTTTTATTTAACTTTCAATATTTACTTCCAATATTTGTAATCATCCACGTGGTCTTTTAATTACTTCCTCTGGGATAGTTTGGAAAATCATGCAATTTCTTGTAGATTTTGCTGTTGCTGATCTTTTTGAAACTATTGGATGCTGATTTCTGTACAATCAGGAAACCATACTGTATACTCACCCCCCCACCCCAGCTCATTTCTTTGGCACAAAGAACTTCATTAAAAAATCTCACTGTTTTGATGACAATGATCTTGGATGGTATGCCAGTGGATACGTCAGTTATCATCATAAGATTCCCAAATGGTGACAAACACAGCAAAGAATCTGATACTTTATTGTCTGTAATTTATCAGGTGATGAAGACAGCATATTTTAGGGGTTATCAAATAAACAAGTAGTCTTGACTTCCAGCTCTCTGAAGACTGATCATAACAACTGATTATCCAAGTTAGACATTGGTAAACTAAAAGTACACAGGACACCGGACTTGCAGAGTATGCCAGCAATCAGCTTAATTTAAAAAAATGTACTGTCTCAAAATCCTTCACTTTAAGTGCTCAACATCAGATCCCCACAACAATTAAATATAAAGAGGGGAACTAACTCTAAGAAGCAGCTCTTCTGTGGGTACCTCTGTTCATTTCATCATTAAAATAGTGATCAGAACAGTAACAGAGATTTCAGAGTTCAGACCCAGAATTCTGCAGAGCATAAGGCAAAGGAAAAGTTGTCATAGTTGACACCAGCCAGTAGATCATTCCTCCAGTAATAAGCAAATGTGGCAGTGCTGGCGATGATTACAGGTTTTGTTTTCCATTTGTACACCCAGAACTGAAAGGGGACTGAAAACCACATCATCCTCCTTCCCACATTGTGTACACTGGAGTGCCTGATCCTCTAACCTTTCTACATCAGGGTAGGAGCCCTAGCAAAACCAAAAGACCCTGGAGAAAGACCTCTGCCACGTTACTTGTAGCACCAGCAGAGAGCTATCTCAACATTAGGAACCCTAGTCTCTGCAGTTTTACAGAGATGAGCATAAGACTTCATAGTAAAAGAAACCCTTTGCTTGAGTGAGATCTGTATCATCAAAGGCAGAGTTCAAAGCTCTGTAGAGTCATAAACTCCAGTTCAAGTGAGTACTGATCAATCAGCTCAAAAGTATGAGGGCTGGGGCTGACCTACCATACAGTCTTTATGCTTCCTGAATCCTGTGGCTAGACAGAAACTGAGATAATCCCTGGCATAAAGCAACTCGGCTTTGGCACTATTCTAACTTATGCCTGGCTGACCATGATCACTAGCTAGAAATTGCTGGGGCGTAAGTCAGCCCTGGCCAGGTCCCCGTCTTCGCTGCCCTAAACTGGGAACAGGGTGAGGCTTGGCTGAAGTGCAGTAATTGCCCATTAAATGGGTAAGAGAGATCTACAGTCATTTTGCACTGCAGGAATGATGCAAAGCTATCAGATTGAGCTGTACCATCAGGGTCCTAATGACCATCCTGGGATGGGGGATTTCTGTTATGAGCGGCATGTGAAAGTAAGTAGTCAAAAGCCAAAAGGATATGATAATTCCTGCCAGAGCGTAAACATCAATTTCTAAACTCTTCTCTAAAACAATATATCTCTTGTTTCTTCCTTGACCCTAATGGGTCAAATGGATTAAGTAGTGGGCAAAAAATGGCGTGTGAGCATTTGGGGGACATTCCCTGAAGGGCTTTAATAGCCAAATAGCAGCTGCAGAGGCCAGAATGGAAGACATTTGAAAGGCTGTGGAGCAGTTGAAGTACTTTGTGTTTAGGTATTTCTGTTACAGCCAAAAATGGGCTCTCATGTTTCACAGGTTTGGATTCAAGCTTTGAGTTGAACTGTAATAAGGAACCTCTAAGTTTTGCAGTGAAGCAATTTTCTTTCATTGGCTACAAAGGTAAAGTCAGGATATCATGAAAGATGCCAGCATAAATTGCTACAAACCTTTCTCCTTAACAGAATAATGCTCAGCCTCCTTAAATGCAGGGACTGTAAGGGAAGAAGTCAACAAGATGTGAAGTTGTGAAATACAGGACACGACGACAATTACGCATTTTGTGGCTCTGGTTCAAAAGGTTTTCCATTAGAACATCACAAAAAATACACGAGGAGCAAAGGAGAGAGAAAGATTTGGAGTTATTTTTTCAGGGAGTGAGAATTTTCTACATCTGGCTGTTTTTCCATTGTAGCTGCAGGCGTTTGAACACCGTAAGGGTGGTAGGTCATTACTTAGCTTAGAATCCCTCATGATGCGTTAAGTTTCCTTTCAGTTTAATAAGGAAAAGATAACTGCTTGTGAAGCAAATTACCAGAAATACGTTCAATTTGGACTTTTTTACTGAGAAATCGCAGGAGGGCTGTAAGCTTTTTGGACCCAGGGACGCATAATTCCACGTGCTTGTGAAGCTCTCAGCACAGGGTAGCTACTGTAGTTTGAAGAGTAAGTAAAAATAATTCCTAAAAGAATTTTACATGCTGGTTTCCCAAGATGAGGACAGAAAGATCTTATTTACTTGATGCATCTTTATTGGTCAGTCTGAGAAAGGTTTTTCATCTGCTGGCTGCTGTTCCACAGTTTCTTTAATTATGCCTATCATATGTATGCCACTTCTTTTGATACCTTTGGTTGCATAAAAATCAAGTTATTTGTTATCTGGTAGGAAAGCACAGTCTGAACCTGTTAACATAAAAATTGATACCTAGTAGGTTTTTCTGTTCAAACTCTACCCCCACATAGTTCTGGCTTTCCCTTCTCCCCAACGCCTCCCAAAGCAAAAGCCAGTGCAAACTGCAGACAGCTTATCATTGAGGATTACCATATGTCACACCAGGCTATCATGTATTCTTAAAACAGCATAATTAAGTAGATTACAGCCAAACTGTATGCTTGGATTTAAAAAATTTTGGAAAAGTTGGTAAGAGAAGGAAAAAGTGAATGAAAACAAGCTGAGGAATGAAGTATCGTTTTGGATATGAACATTTTCTTTCCTGGAGCAAATTTTACCTTTAGATACATGATCCAGCTTTAGTGAGAATCGCATACACAAGATGGACTTAATGTTTGCAACTCAAATTTCAGCAAGTCCGGGAGTATCCAAAGGTGAGAGTCTTCCCAGAGTCAATCAGAAGCAAAAAGTAAAAGCTAGTCTATTATCATTGTTCAAAGCAAACAGAATGTTTAAAGAGAACGGTGATCAGGAGTGCTGGAAAATCAGTTTTTCGGTGCTGTTTCTATCTCAGTGTTCTTGGATGTTGTTACTGTCAGGGGAAATTTCCACTCGCCTTCCCCTTCGAAATATTTGACTTACCCTTCGCCAGTGTTTCTCTCACTCGGTGACCGGAGAGGCAGCGCCAAGTGAAACGCCGGCGCGTCCACCCCCGGCCTGGGACGGAGCCCAGGCCTGCCAGGGCGCACCGCGGCACCAAAGCCCGCCCG
>JAVJGI010000050.1:110923297-110946374 GCA_035590275.1 Ibycter americanus | reverse complement strand
CCCCGGGTGTCGTCGCCGCCCCCCCCCCCCCCCCTTTTTTTTGTTTTTTTGAGTTGGCCTTGAATGAGATGTTCATGTTTGTTCTTTGGAGGAAAAGAGAGCCAGTAGAGGAGTTGAGCTGTAAGGGAGAAACTTTTAACTTCTCTTAACAAGCCAAACAAGTTACTGTACCAGTAGGAAGTGCATGATATAAGTTCTGTAAATTCATTGCTAAGTCAGACTTAGTGTGGGGTTGGAATGGGTTTGACCTTGCACATGTAGTAAAAATCTGACTTATTAGAAATGTCCTGCAACTGGAGTGGCAGTTCCACTATTGGGATTATTTATGTGGAAATATGAAGTAGAATATGATGACAGGGTTAAGAACAAGTCTGTGAGAGGGAAAGTGGATCTACTGTCCTTCACAATAGAAGAAGCTTGTAAAGGGTCCTGGGGAAAAGTGAGTTTAGTTCAGGCTGACATGTGAGAGGCAGACTGAAATACAGATGTGCTGGTTACAAATACTATTAGAGGAATGTAATGGTATGTTTTCATTGACAGGAAAGTGTCAATGTGACTTTTTATCACAGAATAAATAGTAGATGATGATTGTTTCAGAGTGTAAAACTGATCTAAGATTTTATTTAGGTGTGTGCTAGCTAGAAGGCAGTGCCAAGTAGCTGGACTTGTAGGTTACTGGCTAGCTCAGTACCATTGTGACTGAAGTCTTTCTAATCCGAGTTCAACAAAGTGTCAGAATAATGTTTCAGATTTTGCAGGGAGGAGTTAAGATCATTTTGAAGTTAAGGTATTCTCTGATGCCATGGTCATTATAGCCATCTGCAGTTGGATCTCAGGTTATACTACAGCAAAACTGTTGTCCTTTGCAGTGGGATAAACAAAGCATCATTATGTTAGTGTGCTGTCCTGTGGCTTAAAATTTGCTTTTTTCAGAATAAAGCAAGTCTGAATTATTAAGTTACAGCTGATGTCATTCCTACAAGAATAATGGAGACAAAAGAGAGAAAAAGAGAGGTTGGGAGAGGTGTTCTTCCATCTCAAAACATTTACATTCCTATTTTGTGTTAATTAGTGTCTTTAAAATGATGTTAAGTAATTTCACAACTTCTATTACATACTAAAAAAAAAAACAAACCCCAAGAAAATGGGAGGTTCTCTGCTTTTACCTCATGTTTAATTATTTTCGGGGTCTCTTTGGCTTAAAAAAGAAAAAGGTGTTGATTATTGCGAATGCTTCATACTAGCAACTATTCTGTGGCTTTTACATGTCAGTTGTTTGAAGAACTTGCTCTAATGTTAGTGTCCAGGTCTCATGAAAGCATGGTGGAAATTAGCAAGATAGTGAAATTAGATGACATTTCAGATTTATTAGCAACAAATGTTATTTAAAAAGTTGCTTGGGTATGTTATTTAAAGAGTATTGACTAGTTTTGCATTCTGACAAGCAACTGTTTGAGAGCGGGAACCTTGGAACCTCATGAAATCCACACTGACTGTGGGGCGTGTCCATGATTTCTGCAATTTTTATTTTTTTTAGGGGGCGGAGGGGGAAGGGGGGAGAACAAATTCTTTGCATCTGACACAAAACCATTGCTCTTACAGCTTTTGATTACCCAAATCTCAAAGGATCAAATTACTGTGTCAGTTAAATTCACTTCTGCAGTAGTAAGTGGAGACACAACTGTTGATTTCAAATAAGCTTGAGTCTTTACTTTTTGATTCCAAACATTTTGTCAAGATACTGTTGAAGTAATGGAAATGAGGAGGTAAGAAAAATAGTTTGAATTTTTATTTTAAGATCATTCATTTAAGCCTCTTTTGCTGAGATAGTGTTGACATTCCAATACTGTTTCCGTAGTAAGAGTGAATACTCAAATAGGTTGGTTTTAGTTTTCTAATTAACACTTTAAATTTTAAAGACTTAAAATAAATGAAATTTATTTGAAAAAAATAATCTCCACCCACTGGTAAAATGTGCATTGATGAAAAGTTAAAGTGATGCCATTTTAAATATCTAATCACAGAATGGAGGAAAATAGTTTGAAGGTAAATAGACTGAGGGTAAAAAGACAGGGTAAAGCTTTTTCTTAAGACTAATAATGTAATGTAGGGGAGCACTCAAGTAAATCTGTAGGGGAGTGAAAGAAAAATATATCAGCCATTCTGACTGTGTTATTACATTCCTTGAGAATTTAAAAAAAAAAAAAATTGATTCTATGTTCATTCATTAGTTGCCAATGTTATGTTTGGAGATATGCATGCAGCTGTCATGAGAGTTTGTATGTAAAACATCTCAACTTTTTATGTAACATTGATTTTTTTTTTTTTATTTTTTTTTTTTATTAACAAGTCAGTGGACCAATTGGTAAGTCAGCCTTTACATATCTTATTAAAATTCCACCCCATGCCTTTCCTGATTCACTGTTGAAGTTTACAGAAGTCCTTTTGGCAAGATGAAAGTGCTTATACAGCAGAAGTTCTGAAAGTGGGAAGGCAAGCTGCAGTCTATTGAATGAAATAAGGAAAAAGTTTATTTTGCCTTTCCAAGAAATTCTGGCTTATTGTGTTGTGAACTATTGTACTGTAGCAAAGCACAGTGTCGCTGGGCAGAAATTGCCTGAATTATATTGTTTACCATAGTCATACTGCTTTTCACAGCTTCAGTTGCATTTTTCAGGTCACTAGGAGTGCAGGAGGAGGAGGTGTAATTAACAATCAGAACTTCAGTTTATGCATTCATTAATAAAGAACATGCGGGCAGGGAGAAATTGTTAAGTGAAACTTAATGTTACAGTAGAGTATCTGACTGTAAGGCAGTCATCTGAATGCAAGTCATGCATATTCAGTTGCTCTTCCCAGATCTACTGGTAAAGTTTTGCTGCTTACACTAGATTTGGTAAGTAATGGCAAAATGGGATGAGCAGTGCTTGATTTGGTCAGTTCTGATCAATGAAGCTCTTTTATATAGACTTAATCTGTGTAGTATTTGAGCAACTTCCAGAAGCATGTTGTTTGATGTAATTGCCATTTGTCATTTGTGATCCTCCCTCTGAGGACGTTGCTATATGTGATATTTAAAGCAATGCTCAGGTGAAGCTTGTTTGTGAAGTGAAACACTAGTGATATTTGGGCTGGCTCTGTGATTTCTATTTCATTTTTTCATAGGTTTCTGCAGGGTGGCCCACTTGCTGCATAGATTAAATTTAACCTTGGCGTGAACCTGTTGTGTGAGGGGAGTTGCCCATCATTAGCTCTGTGATAATCTCATAGGTGTCTTTGGCTGAAGAGTGATAAAGTGGACACACTACATTGGAGCCACTGTTCTTTGGGAAGCAAGATAAACTGGTAACCAGTGTTACTGGGTTTTAAACAGCACTTCTGTAACATTAGGTGCTCACATAGAGGTCATGATGGTGCTTGAGTTGCTCTGACTGATGGTTGAGAACTCTCATCTTGCTGCTGCTGCTGCTGCCTGCAGGAATCATGGTCATTTCATGTTCCCGGGGCTAGAAGGGAGAAATGTTTGGGCAGTTTGGAGAACAGGCAATAAATACGCTAAACAAAACGTTAGGAAAGGGGTAGGAGAGCACTGAAGAGTTGGCAGTTGAATTGTCTCTTACGTTTGACACATAATTAGGTAGGAAAAAATCTGTCGGTGTCGTCGTCCCCCTAGCTCCCACGATGTAGGTCTTGGGGATCAAGACGTTGTTAGAAGAGTAACTGGTGAGGAGGGTATGAGGCTTTGGGTGTTGTTAAAAGGTGTAGGACGGTGGGGTTTATTTTGTTATTTTCAAGTTCCGAGTGTCATGTACGAAAGCGCAAAGCAGGGCCCCTCGGGTGGCTCAGTAGAACTGTGGCTCGAACGCCCCCTCTAGTGGTTACACTGCGGCATCTGCGCTGGGGAAGGGCTCCGGGGAGCCGGAGTTGCCGCTCTGCCTCAGTGACAGCAGCCACCTATTTTTGTATGGGTGCCTGCTTGCTTAGCTGTGTACAGTGATAAATAAGCTGGTGCTGCTTAACAAGTAAGTAACTAAATACATTTAAAAAATCACAAACCGTTGTAGCCAAAACTTGATAACATTTAGAAATCTTGGTTTAGTAACTGGATCAAAAAGGGAATCTCCCATCCAGTAGTCTATTGCTTGGGGAAGTCGCTGCAGTCTGTTTGCTGGAGCTTTTTGTGCTGTCGCCTGGAAGCATACAAGTTAACTGCTGAATAGAATTTATTAGCTATGAATTGAAGTGTATGCATTTAACTACCAAATCTTGGCAAATAGCTCTGCAAACAGCACAGGCTAACTAAATAACAGCAAAATGAAATGCGTAGTTGTTACCAAGTTTTACCATACAGTTCTCAGTCTTAGGTCAGATTCCATGCTATTACAGTTCAGGAAAGCTGTAAGCAGCAACAGTAAAACTGTTTAACAGGGGCCTTCGGGAGGAAGTACTTCATTGGTACTAATGAACAGGAAATGGAAAGGAGAAAGTTGGACTGTTCAGCAGCTGGACTCCTAATAAAGTGGAAAGTCTCAAGATATATTGTTGTAAATCATTTGAAATTTCCAAGAAAACTGAGTATTTCATACCCAACTCCAAACTTCTGATATTGTTTCACTTTATTTCTTTTTAACTGTTCAAAACTTGAGCTTCTGGCTCCTAGTAAAGTTCTTTTTTGTAGACAAGACATAAAGTTAGGCCTATTTTGACTACGCATCTTATTTCTTCATAAAGCCACCAAAATTATTTTGAGACAGTTTTGTATTACAGTGAGACTGTCAGAATGTTGCTGGTTAGGTCTTGCTATTGACTGGGGATCTTGAATTAAGACACTTTTATGTGGACTATTGAGTTACAGCTCAGAAGAATACAGTTTTATTTATAAAAATACTTTATTTATATAAAGTAATCTCATTTGTAAGGTACTGGAAAAAACCTATATAGAGAAATTTCCAGTGAAACCAGTGGGAATTTTTCTTTAGAGTTACAGGAATTAGTCTAATTACAAATTTAGCAAGAAGTGCTTTTGCAAGAAGTTCCAAAACACTGCTACTTAGCTTAGAATGTACAGGCACTATATGGAAAAGTGGAACTATCTGTCTGTTCATGCTTGACATCTGGTGTTACACATATGTTTACCACCACCTAAAAAGACCATTACACAGAATGTGTACTTCTGTACACAAATTTTTTTCCTCAGTATTTGTGCCATTTTGAAGCTTTTACACATTTCAAATTAAAAAAAAAATCCCATGGCCCTCCCCACCCCAGGCATAAGTGATTTTACTTTACAAATGTAATTACCATACTTCCAGAAGGTAATCTCTCTGGACAGCCATAGACTAGTTTGAATTAGATTACTCTGTTTTTTCCTCCAGGGTGAGTTAGTACATGGAGTTTTATTTTTCTGTAATTACTTCAAAAGTCAGATGACTTTTAATGCTTACTATTCTTCCTCATTACTAGACTGGGATAGCTAAGAATACTTGCATTGCAAAGGTTAACATTAACTTTTTTTTACCTGTAATTTTATTTTCTCCAGCTCGATATCTGCTCTACTCCTCACTTAGTCTCAGTTGTAGAGTTTCTTAGTTTGGAAATACTGGAAATATTTACTTAATAAGCAGAGAGTAAGCACACTGAATCTTTCAGTTGTGACATTTAAGTAATTCTAGTTAAAGCAATGTTTTTGTTAGATCTGTATTTCCAGAATTCTGTGTATGCAAACTTTTCCACGTAGTTTGGCAGTAAACTGCGTGAAGAAAACAAGTTACTACATTTTACCTCTATTACAAAATCTTGGGACAGAAAGCCAGTCAGTATGAAATAAACAGAGGAGCAGAGTTAGTTTTGGGAGGTACTACAGTCAAGAAGATATTTTTCCTATTTTTCTTTATGAACTTCAGCAGGAAGGGCAATTCTCTGGACAGTTGATTGTGAGCCACAGTGGGACACTAATTCCAAAATGCAAATGCTTTCATATAAATGGCCTGTTTCTATTTGGAATTTACTTACTTTAAGAAGTAGCTTTAAGCATTAGATCAGAGAAATCTACGAAGATGAATTTGTAAGTGAACCTCATTCTTTGAGAATATAGTGCTGCTTGAAATAGGCAGAAAGAAATCTTTGGTGTTTTAAGGTCTCAGGACATGACTTCCTGTTTGCGTTGAATACAAGACTAGCCAGGATATCTGTAGAGGTAGTTCATTTCAATTCTGTAGTTGGCATCTGCTATCACAGTGCAGTTTTGTACAGTAATGCAAGATTTGTTTGTTAAATACGTTAACGGGTAAAACTTGTTACTTGCATTGTCAGTGAAGTCCTACAGCCTATCTACATAATGCTTGAGTCCATTACAAACCCAAAAGTATTTGGGTGCTCTTTAACACATTAAGTTTTCAAATAATGAGAACTGTCATTGGATCAGACTGAAGGTCCATCTAACTCCTTTCTCCAATATGCAGTGCAACTTGTGAAACTGTTCAGAATCTATCAGGAGCTCCTATTAACATTATCTCTGAGCAGATTTGCAAGAAGACAGAAGACATCAATGTCTCTTGATGAGAATCAGTTGGGACCAAAAAATCTAGTGTCTGGGTAGCCTTAAATTCAGCTTCCAGAAAGCGATAAAGCAGCATATCATAGTCCCCAAGTGCCTACACGTCATTAGCCAGAAACCGGTGGAGAATTTCATTGTGCTAATCTGCAACAGTGGCAGGATCCAAAACTTAATGTGTTGTTCACGACTAAAATAACATCTTATGTAATTTCCCTGGGCCTGCACATTAATAGCTTCCAAAAAGATGTGATTGCTTTGTAGAGGGGATTGAAAACGAAGACAGCAGAATGGCTGATAATGCTAAAAGCATAAGACTGAAGGTCTCCAGAGTGTCCATCCCCTTGTAGACAACAAAGATAAGACATTTGCCACCCTTTCTCTTTTTCTCTTTTTCTACAAGTCATTGGGGAGCCAGTATAAATGCAAGGGGTGATCTAAAATACCAGGCACAGGTAAGCAGCCATGGTTATGGCTACGTATAAGAAAAATATTCCTACTCTCTAATATTGCACAGAAGAAAGACTCTGCATCAGGACCTTTCTCCTCTTTGATGTGATCTTGCGCTTTGTTGAGATACTACCCATTTGAACTGAACGGGGTTGTTGTCAGTAATGAGTTGGAGCTGGCACTCAATCCATTAAATGCTCTTTTTAAAAAAAATATTTTTGTTTGTATGTGTGCATGTGACTGTATACATACATACATAAAAAGAGGGTATTTTTGTATTTTATATGTATTTGTTAAGAGTGTATGTGTGTATATACATAGGTACATACATATATATCTTAAAAAACAGAACACTTGTCTGTGAAGAAAAAGCCCAGTATCCTTAAGCTGTCTAGGATATAAAACCAAAGTAAGCATACATGATGTTTTCTCCAGGTAGTCTCCCAGAATCCAGCTAATGTTTAACTTGAAGACTTTGAACCAAATGACGTTTGTGGGTTGTTTATGTAATTCATCTTGTGTGCTTTTACTGTTCAAGATGTTTCCATTTCAAAACTAGTCTGAACTTCTTCATGGACTAGTATTTATGTATAAATTGCGACTATGCACTGGAGTTCTGTTTGATTAAATGTGAGAAACTTATCCTTGGACTGGATTTACTCTTTAGTTTCTTTAAATAATTGACATGGATTTTCTCTGAAGTGTTTGATAACTGAGATGTGATATGTGTATCGTTGCAGCCTGCTGTGAGGATTGAGCCAGTGCTAGTTCTTGTTTTGGTAATAGAGCTGGTGGTAGGTTTGCAGCAAATTAATGATTACCTGTGTTTGTAGTTTAGGAAGCATGTCAGACAGACCAGGATACCCACAGATTGTTCTTTAGTTGGCCGTTGCTTTGTGCTGCCTAATGATGTGTCCAGATGGAACAGTAGAAATAGATGTTTGGCCTCCAAGCGCTGGAGCCTATATACCTGTTTACATATTTACCTGCTCTCCAGAAATCTGACTGCTGCTGTGTGACATGCTCCTTCTGATCCCATCTTTCACACAGGCACTCAGTATAAGGTGGACCTAGTCTTGGCCAAGGTCTTGGTGTGGCTTTAAAGGTTCTTCTGCCCTCAGTGTGGGATTTTAATGAACTCAGAAAGATACAGTGTGATGGGCCTAAGCAAAGAACATTTTAATAGTTTGAATTTTGGGTTGGTTGGTCATAGAGTCCTTTGAACTTACATATCTGTGCTGGTAACAGGTGATCATCTGAAGCTAAAGGAAAGACTTCTAGATTAGCAATAGAAATACTCTTTCAAGTCAGACTGACAATATGGTATCCCGTGCTTGGAAACAGAACTTCAACCTATCTGTGGAAATGCATAAGGAAACATGTAAGGAAACAGTGATATGTTTTAGATTGCTGTGATTAATAAAGAGTTCTTCCTAAGGTCCCACTTCACATTGTCCTACGTCTATATTCAGAATTGGGAACAAACCGTAGCAGCTGGCTCATCTTTCACTCAATTCGGTCATGCTACAAGTAGCTAGCAGTTTGGTATATTCAGTATCACTTGGAAAACACTTCCAAGTTTACTGTAATACGCAATTACTTTTAAGCTTCTCAGTTCAGTCTCTGATGCAAGTAAGAAGGATGGAGTCAGGACTTCTAGACCATGTTGTGTTAACAGTGAACAGGAGATGTATTTTGTTCAGTCAAACCAGCTTGATATGAGATCTTAGAATTCAAGCAATGATTGCCATACAGAGTAGAGGCATCATGCTATGGAAATAGTTTCTGCTACCTGTTGGAAATGTATGACAAAAACACAGATGTAGAGAGTTCTTTCCCCTTTGCATTTCAGTATTTTGTCTTTTAACACTTGTTGGTAAAAGTCGAGGTTCTTGTGTTTTATCCCTTCATCAGTCAGTTGAAGAGGCAATAAAGAAGCAGTGTCCCAATATATTTTTTTTTAAATGTTTAAACCAGTATTTTTTCAAGGTGACTTTCTTATTACCTTTGAACAAGAAGTGTATTCACTGGCAAACCCCTAATTTAGAATAAATGGAATGTAGAAGTTCTCAGGCTTGACATAAGTTGGGAAGCGTGTAAAAGTAAGAGCAGTTCCATTACCAAGAACTTGATCTAGGCTTTTGAAGTGCGCTTTCTTCTTGGGTTAAGAGATTCTGATAGTGGTAGGTAAAACAAATAATTGGATTTTTTTTTGTTTCTGGTAGTTTAGACATAATGCAACAGCAGAGTTCAGAAAAAATTGACTTAACTTTTCTTAATCCCAAGCTGCACCAGTAGGGTAGTAGGTCTTCCTCTAACTATTGGTACATCTTGCTCAGAGAAGTGGTGACAGTATATCTAACTTCTATTCTCAAAAATAGCTATAGTTTGATCTTCTGATGTCTTGAAAGTGAGGCTTGACTCAACTTGTCTCTTCTCTTGCTTAAGAAATAGAACCTTTGGAAGAAAATTGGGATCAAGTGCAGCATGCATATACTTCTTGTATAGAAATAGGAGAAAAAAAGAGGAGTAAAATTTACCAGCTGTACACTGAATATTGTC
Organism: Ibycter americanus; assembly: GCA_035590275.1. Lineage (NCBI taxonomy): Eukaryota > Metazoa > Chordata > Aves > Falconiformes > Falconidae > Ibycter > Ibycter americanus. The sequence goes on along the minus strand of JAVJGI010000050.1, from coordinate 110,936,809 downwards.
TGTTCAAGTGATGCCCAAAAATACTCTTGTGCATCTGAAGATGTTGAATGCATCATAAACCTCAGCTAATATTATCTAGAATTACTATACTTGGTTATCTGTGACCAAAATTAGAATCCTGCTGCGGCTTTTATTGTGTAGTTTTTAGAGTTCATTGGCAGCTTCTGACTGAGTTAACAAGAACAAGAAAGGAAAAAGAAATGAAGAGTCATCAGGACTCTAGATCCTGGCCAACTTTTAAAATAGAATTTAAACATGTTAGGAAGATCTCTAAATTTCTATAGCACAGATTTTTTTTTTAATCAAACTACTCATCCTTGTAGTGCAGCTAAGCTGCCATTTTGAATGTTAGTCTCTGCTCTTTAAGCATTTGGGTATACTTAGGAAACAGGAGGAATGCTTTCTTGAACAGAAATAGGCAGTGAATGGAAGGATAGGGAAAAAATATTGAGTGTATATGAGTATGAATAATCTTTGTGAACCAAGTGGGTTAATCAAGAGTTATACTATGTGACATTTCACAGTTTGTACTTAAGGAAATATATGCAAATACCTCGTCAGCCTCCTTTGAGGCGATCTGAACGTATAAACCTCAGAATGAGTCTTTCATTCAAGTAGGTCACTTCCTTTTCGCTCCTTCTCTCTGGCCTAATTCCCCAAAACAACTTTAACAGATGCCTTACCTTTGAAGTCACTGGGACTGCTTACCTGCTTGCAACTGAACATATACTTAAATCATTTCAGTAATACGTTAGCAAATCCCACTTCTCTGTAATACTTCTAATGAACTGTTTTAAAGGCAGTAGGCTGAAAAAGGAGCACAATGAGTGGCAAGTTGAACCTACTCAGCTTAGGGAACCTCCATCTCTTTCCCATCAAGGAAGGAACTGTAAGAATAGTGTCATCTTCCAAGCAGAAGTGCCAGGCTGTATACATGAAGATGACAGGCCAGGTGTGGTTCCTGGGCCATCAGATCGAACATGCTGTAAGCCGTTTGACATTCTTTCTTTTTCGTTCTGAGCCACTCCTTTTGCTGTATCTAATTTTTCTAACTGCATCATAATGTGTTGCCTACTTTCCAGCCATTTTTTGCCTTTTATTCAATACATTTCCAAATAATTAGCCATTAAATAGGTGTTCTGGACTTCTGAACCTCAAACAAAATTTTACTCTTGTTTCTGTGTTGGAGAGGTGACCAGCTTTTCTATGTATGGTAGGGTTTAAATATTGGTTAAATATTGTAAACTGATGTTGGGGTGTGTGTGCATGCATGTGTGTTATGATGGCTGGTATAATTTCAAAGTGTACAAAACAGATGACTGCAAAAAAACCATGAGAGTTAATCTGACACTAAGATGATCTTGAATTTCTGCATCTCAGCGGTGATTAAACTCATTAAAATGTATTTTCCACCCGTCTCAAAATTATAATCCAACAAAAAACTTGAAAGAATTAAAATCATCTAGTTCTGACACCTTGTACAAATATGTCTCTATAAAAAGTGCTGCGTCTGCAAGTTTGTTTGGGTTGCTGTTATTGTAATGTGTGTCTTTCATGGAATCTATTTCCCCTCCTTAAAAATCGTAGGACACTCTGTGTTGCATTGGCTTTGCTGTTTGCACTGTAGATTCAAGTAAAAATTTTTAGGGAGAGCAAGAATGTCTCCGATGCAGTCGCAGTGATATTTCTGTGTTTCGAATTTATGGTGGAGTCTTGCAACTCTACAGAATCAGCAAATTTGTGCTGCACTATGCACTTCTCTTCTTGTCAGTCTTTGCATTGTTTTTCTGCATCTATCATACAGAAAAACCTATATCCACCTCTTCTTAGAAAGCCCCATAACTGAAAAGCAAGACTGGCAGAATTACTTTACTGATTTGTTTATTTTATTAATTCTTGAACTTAAGATGTGTCTTGATTTAAAGTATCAGGAAGACTGTCTGACGTATGTGCTCATACAACATTGTATGAATGTTCCTTTCTCACAAAAAGATACCTGTTTAGGTTCAGGTATCTGTCTAGAACAAGAACTGTCTGCTGAGTGATGAACCTGGTTAAAGAAGAATTAGGAAAACTGACAGACAGTACTTTATCTTTAGGTCTTTGGTGACAATCCTTTAGGGGAAGGGTTCTACGGTTTCCTGCTGTTAGTCAGTATTGTCTTCAGAATGAATAAAAATACAGGAGTTATATGGAGCCAGAGTATGAGTTTACAGGTAATGTCAAAGGAAGAAAAGTATAACAGGCACAAGAGACCGGGAAATTACAAGGCTCCTTGGTGTACTCAAACTTGTTCAATGTGTTAACAATTCATTCATTAAGCACAGGAAAACCACAGTTTTGAACACATGTGAAATTTATGTAATTGCATTGTGAATTTCAAGTACATAGAATCTATATTTTAAAAAAATTATTATTAGACTATTTAATTCTCTACTCTTTCAGGCATAATTTAATCCTATGTTGAGCCAACATGATGCAGGTTTGATTATATTTTTTTCCTTCATAGCCCTTGATGTCTATTGTTCTGGAAGGATCATGGTTCCTAACCTGGCATTTCTGATTGTACATGGGAGGACTTTAATAGGCTATTTTGAGAGTTATCTCCACTTCTTTTCTTTTGGTGGCATTAGTAAGTAATTCTGACCACTGATACCCTAGTAACTGGGCCTTGAAACTTGTGCAAATCTGAGACGTTCCCTTATCAGAAAACAATGAGGTTCTTGGCTCAGTCAGGTACTGCTTGTACTAACATCTTCCTCTCTTCTCTCCTCCCATGCCTTTCTTTGAGACACCTCAGCAGTGGGGGAAAGAATAGAAAAAAAGGACTTGGGTCAAAACCAAGAGAGTCTGTGGCTTTTGTTGTTTCACCATAAACAGGATTGAAGAGAGCATATGTATGAACTGCTTTCTACAAACAGCAATTGCAGTTTGCAGTCTAGAAAGAAATTATGTTAAAATCTCTTTAATTTTTTCCCCTCTGTAGACTTTCTCATATTTCAGATGCATTCAAAAAGCCAAGTTCCATCATGGCCTCATTTTTACAAGAAAACACGTTCTAAAAGAGGTCATGAACTACAAGTAAAAGTTGTGTTTTTAAGCATTTCTGCTTTCAGACATTACAGCAATTTACCTGTCTCAGAAAACAATGAAAAATATAAAATATTTTGATAGACTTGATAGACTCTGTTCTTTGACTTAATTTTTGCAGTGGTGTGAACTGTCCAAGAAGAAAAGTTCTGCTGTCTTTACATTTGCCAGAATTTCTTTTGAGAAAAAGAAAATAATTGAACTGAAGATGTGCAGAACTTGACTTGTGCAACAGTAATTGAGGGAGCGATTTGTGTAATGTTGGTGACTGGAAGTATGTACTTGAATAGTTACTGCTATCAAAGAAGAGAAATAAACTAAAGTGAGATGACTGCGTTCCACTACACCAGTTATTAGGCTTTGCATCCTTTCATATCAACTGGTGTGGGCTTAGTACAATAGCAGCAGATTATATCTGGGCATATAACATGTTTATAACTTCCCACTCAATCTTTAGTTCTGTTAGTAAGCTGTACTTCATTTAAGGGCGTTCTTTGGACACTGGGAGTGAAGCCATCAATAGTTGTTGGAAGCAAGATTTTTGTTCCTATATGAAGCTGATCATTATGTTTCTGAGTATGAACTATAGTCCCCTTTTTTTTACTGCAGCCTTTCCACTACTCCAAAGTTTCAGTTATGCCCTTGAGTTTCTGTCACCTAGTATCCCACTTCTCAAAGGAAGAATTGAATGGAAAGATGTTTAAAACTCATTGTGTAATTTGAAAACTTGTAACTATTTGGTCACAGGTTATTCACGGTAAGCCTTTACTTAAAAGTTCTCTGGATTTGCTTCAGTTAGGGTGACAGAGTAAATGACTGAAAACTCAGTAGTTCTTAGGCAAAACTTAATGAAACCAAACCTGGTGTTGTAAGGAAACAGAGTAGGAAATTTCAGACGTGTCAGTATGCATCACAGGTACAAGTGCAAAATACTGTTTTGAAGACACCCTTTGCATTTTCTGTGCCTGTCTCCACATTATAAAACACAAAACATTGTCATTCAGTGTTCACAGCAGTAAGTTGGAAACTGACATGAAAGTGAAGGTGGTGAACAAAGTGAACATTTGAAGTGGTTATTTCCTTAAAAAGGTGTAGTTCTTAATGCAAGCTGTCCCAGGACTAGAAATTACTTTTCCCCCTGTTATTGTGCCCAGATATTCTTAAACTGAAATTAAATTTCCCACTTTTAATTAAGCATTTGTGACCCTAAATAAATCCTGACTGCATATTGGGGGAAGTAGTCTGGGAGGTGAAGCGCATGACTAAGTGCAGTGTGGCTTACTCCATGGAGTTTTTAATTTCCCTTCAAAATCCGACTGTCAAGATGATCTTCTTATTCCTTTTCCAAGGTTCTTGAACATACCCTTTAAAGGACTAAAGGAAAGTAACTGTTGAGGATAATGGATAGGTGATTGTGTAAATCTTGACTATGTTAAGTTAAAAGTTTAGAATAGTCTCTTACTAGGAAAGTGACTGAGATTCATTTTGGGCACTCATGCTGGTCAAGTAAGCGTTTAGCATGCCATCATGTTTTGCCATCTCTGTATTTAAGTCAAAGGTTTTATGTGGGACTTTTTGCCATTTAAAAACATCAGCAATGTTGTTCTGCAAACACTTTTGGAAAAGCCATTTTCTATCCACTATGTCATTACTAACATTCCAAGTGTATTTTGGTGAATTTTATGTGTAGGTAAGGCTTTACCTTGTGTCCTTAGAATAAACAAGAACTGTGTCATATGACAAGGGTAGTAAAGAAAACATATTTTTTTTCTGTTGCAAGTCATCCTGAACCATAACACTTAATTTAGCAACTTGCTTTTACAGCTTCCTAATAAGTTTGTTTGGACAGAGATGGGGAGTGCTTGCATGAGAGGGGACCATTAGAGTTTAGGCATGAACTTGAAATGAAACTTCTGGAAAACGCACCAGGTGATCCTGTAAAATTGAAAACTGAGGTCCTGGGCCAGCGATAATTTCATTAAAATTTTGTATTTTTTGCAGCTTCATTCCTGTCTTAAATTTTCCACTTGCAAGTTGCGATGCAGAGGAAGACTTTCAGTGAAATTAAGTAGACTCTGAATTAACTGAAAACTTCCCTATGGAAGTTTTGCATGGTGGATCTTTTTCCTTCTAGAAAAGCAGAGTAGCTATAATAATCAAATATATTTTCTATTTTAAATTAAAATAGCTTTCATTTTTGATTAAAAAATGTGTTGAGATAGTTAAATCTTTTCTAAAGTGTTTAATTTATTTTGCACTCTAAAAAGCTGCCTTGTGTTTGTTTTCCGCATATGAATTTATTGAGCAATTTTCAAATGCTTGTGCAGCATCCATAATAGAACCTCAAATAAAAATATTTTTATGTCTGCATTGATGCAGATCTAATTTAAATACTCCAGTGTTTTAGGTTGGAAGGGATAATGCAACAAACACTTCACAATAACAGAAATCTGAAACACGGCATGCGTGAAATGTTAATATATGGATGTGATGTATTAAAAGGGCATAGGTGTAGCTTTTGAAGTGGCTGCATCATAATGGGGCAATCGGATTTTGAAAGTGCTGTGTTTGGATGCTTTCATTTAAAAAAGCATTCTGCTGTTGTTATGAAATAAGACTGAGAATGTGTTAATACAGCCTTACTTAAATAGGTATCAAAACTCTTCATCATAAAATTCTTAACTGTTAGAATTCCTTAGTGTCTCCTACACTTAAAGCTGTAGAAGGAGGTAGTTTGTTCAGCTACAAATTTAAGGTTTGAAGGAGACAGAGGTTCAGAATGATCTTTTATATTCTTTTGTGACAAACCGGTAGATTGAGCTGACAGTATGATGTAACTGTGAGAAAGTCAAATAGATCTCATGATCTATCTGTATTAGTAGAAAGGGAAGTATTAATGATTTTGCACAGTGCACTCATGAGACTCTTGTCTGATATACTTAGCAGAATTTTGACTGTCAATATTGAAAAAAGGTACAGACTGGAAGAGGTATAGGGAAATTATGCCAGGCTTGCTTCTTTCCCAGTCAATATAGGAGAGGAGAAATTGCCCTCTGTAGGGCAGAAAATTGCCCCCTTTAGGTTAGAAGAATGAAACTGGAGGTATTGTTTGCTAGATATAAAAAAAATGAGTTGAGAACAGGGATCAGAAATAATTGTTTAAGCTAAATTTCGTATTAGCCAAGATGGAGGAAACAGGTATCTGAAGTGTGAATTTTTAAAATTATTTCCTACTGGTAATCTGTTGAGTGATCAGGTGCTTTCAGATGGAAGGATGCAAGCACCCCTGCAAGCTCCAGTTGAACCAACAAGATCTCTAGTGATCAGATTCATTGTGGGTCTCTGGAGATACAGTGTAGTTACTTTGCTATGCAGTAGTGTCCAATTTTGTGTATTAAAAGGACCTTGTCTTGTTTACAGATGTACCCATACCACATTACAAAATAGCTCTTTTAAGTATTGTTCTGAGCCGTGACATTTACGCTGACAGTAGACTACCTTACAATCCTTCTGAATTTTAGCTTCTTTGAAAATATGTCTTCATAGTGTGACTAGATGAGAGCACAAATGGTTGAAGAAACATGTTCATAGCAGAACTTGAACCTCCCATTTTGTTGCTGCTGGGGTGTCTGTTCTTAGAAGTGGGGCACAACGTACAACTTGAAGTTTCACAGCTTGCCTTTATTCACTATGACAGTGTTGATTGGAGGCTAGTAATAAGATGCAAGCACGTAACAAAGTGGAATCCTCCTTTCCCTTTGGAAGGGTGTTCACTATTTTCTCTTCAGATCTAAATTTAGTACTTGTGTGAGGAAGGGTCTGATTTAGGAAGATCTCTTAATTGATTTCCGGTTGGCCTTAGGATAAAGTTATCAATGGGATAAAACTGTATAGATGGTTCTGCATGACTTCACCTTAACTTTTCCACCAAGAAAAGTGGTATGATAAACTGAATTATTTTTTTGTTACACATAACTTGCTCCTGTGGGTATATAACTGTGGTCTTTACTTATGTTGTTAGTATTTTGTCAGTCAGTTACTCTGTCTTCAGGCTCTGTCACCCTGCAACAGATCAATAATTTTGAGTCCTGTGACAGAAATACAGAGATACAAAGTTTTGATTCATTTGGGAGGGTACACACTGGAGCTGAAAAATTAAGATACAGAGAAAGGCATACTTCAAAAGCTGTACTTTGTTGCATCTGTTATGCTGGCATTTTGGACTTCATAAATACTGGCATTAATTGCCTGTGTGGCTGCAGAGAATGTAAGTTTTTTCATCCAGCTGTTTCTTGAAAAATACCAGGGAGGATGATTGATGTGATCCAATACGTTCAGCCTGTTGTATAAGTTGAGTGGAGTGCAGGATGCATCCTGAAACTTGTTGGATTTGTACTGAAACGTGGGGTACAAAGTAGTATCTTAGACTGCATATCCACTGAATGCGTTTTGCCTTCATGCAAAAATCAGTTTTAAAATATTCTCTAGTACCTGAAGTATTAAAGTAGTTGAGGAACTAAGGGAGTACAGTTTTTGTTCACCAAAATTGAAATTTCTGCTGGGGCATATGCTAGTATTCATTTAAAGCACAGTAAGTACAGTAGTCTTTGTGTGACATCAATACATACTTTTCTAATATCTGTAGGTGAAAAGTAAGAACACCACAACAAGTAAATAAATAAATTCAGCCTTTTAAAAAAGCTATTAGTTGACTTTTGCACACTTCAGTTTGTGCTGTACGGTGGTTGAAGCTTTTGCATTAAATTCCTTGCATATTTTATTTCAAACGCAGCTGCTGTTTGTAATTTGAGGCACAATACTGTTTAATTTCTCTCCTCTTGGAACACTTAAGTTTTTTCCTACAATGGAAACTTTTACATGTACAGCCCTAAATGTCTAGGTTATAGGTGGAGGCTTCCAAAAATATGGCATATTTCCTTTTCTTTCCACTGACCTCCCTTGCCTCCCGCAGATTGCCTAAATGCTTTTTAATAATTTCTTCAATGTCTGGAATACTTGGTCTTCATATGTGTGCAACTTGGCAGGTGCAGAGAAATGCTTATGTTTTGAAGTTTTCTCAAAGATCTCCTCAAAGACTATTTCTTCAAATGGCACCATATGAACATTTGTAATAGCAAGAGGAAAAGTAGTGGTTTCCTTTAAGCTGTGCCTTACCAGAACTGGGGAAATGGAACTGGTTTCAAAATTTGGCTCCTTAGGACTACCTTTTAGGAAGGCTTACGCAAATAGTCAGCTAGAACAAAAGCTTTATATATTTAGGGCAATGTGTAAAGTTTTTAGAAACTGTGGAAGTGTATTTATTTATTTGTTGGCAGCTGGCAGTGGTAATGTTCAGAGTTAGTGTAGTTATTAATTTTCTGATGAACAGTATTTAGAAATATTTAGAAATGCTGTAAAACAGCATATTAGCAATTTAGTACCAGTTCATAAAGTAGTTATTTGGAGGCACAGGTCTGATTTTTTTTTTTCTTTTTTTTTTTTAATGATGTGAAAATTTTTAAGTTCAGCTCAAAACCAACACTGGTGGCATAGCTTTTTCAGTGCTGCTGAGTTGCCCTGAAGAAGTGCAGGTATCCATAACTGCGCTGTTGGTGTTTATGGGTTTATACTGGGGCCTTTTGTATTACAGAAAGAGTGGAGATATCTGTCTTTCAGTGTAGTATCAATATGAATTTCCAGTATTTGTTTAAAGGTAGTATTTACATGGCGTGAAAAAGTATATAGCAAAATTCAAGAAGAGTAATAGTAGTGAGCAAAGCTTTACATCTGAATGAAGGATACCAGGAAATAATTACAGAATCACAGAATCATTGAGTCTTGAAGTGGTTTCTTCAGATCATCTTGGCCCAACCCACCTGCTCAAACAGGATCAACTGGAGCAGGTTGTTAGGGCTGTGTCCATTGGGTTTTGAATACCTCCAGGGATGGAGACTCCACAACTTCTGTGGGCAACTGTTCCAGTGAGGATGAGACACAGATGACGTAAATGGAATCAAAAGAAATTCAGGCTGTAAGTAAAGAAAACCTTTTCCATCATTAGGAAGCAGTAGAAGCAGTTGCCAAGAGAAGTTACGTAGTCTCCATCCTGGGAGGAGAATTTTCAACACTTTACTGGGTACAGTCCTGAGCAACATGGTATGCTGTCATAGCTGTCCCTTCTTAGAGCGTGAGGTTGGATTAGAGGCCTCGTGGGGACCCTTCCCACTTAAGTTAAGCTTTCATAACTTGATTCAGTTATTTTCCTGAATGTACCCCTGGGAGGAAAATGTCTACGTTTTAGCAGTTGTGTTTTAACCAATTACTCTCAAACAGTTGTATATGTTGTGATTCACTGAGAAATGCTACTTTTTTTAGTGGTGTATGAAACTATTTAAGCAGAGAAACGGGAATGTGAATTCTCTTTTTAAATAATTGCATCTCCTGAACTTTTCAGAAATCATCTTAAGCCCTCCTGCCTCTGCCAGCACAGCACTAATACGATAATGAAGAAGCAAATTCATTAGGTGGCTCAGACTACAATAGGGGAATTGCTATGCAGCTTTCTGCTGTCCTACCATTTGTTTGCTGCGGAGAACTTTTAACTGTAAGGTTAGACCTGTACAATTTAAACCATTATATGAGAAACTTCTCTCTGTCAGAAAAGACATACTCAGCATTCTTGTGTGTGTGCATGTGTATGCTTCCTCAGTTAATCATCATCTGTGCCTGAAGTCTTTTCTAATTAAAAAAAAAGTCAGAAAACATGGTAATATTTAACACCTGTATAGGCTTATCTTCAAAGCATCAAGCTAAGTTAATTGCCTTTGTACTTTACAATTGAGATATTTTTCTTAACAGCCCTTTAAGAAAGAGATGTCTAACACAACTTCCTCAGCACTGGATTTTAGTGTATCTCTTATCAGTATCTTATTGTTGGTCATGATATATTTATTCAAATAAGACTTAACCTTTTAATTCAGCTGGTTTTGGAGATGTGATGCTTCATTCCTTTTTTATCTTTGCTGAAATAATTTTAAAATAGTGCTTTTCTTTCCAAAAGATGCAGCTGTGAGGTCCATCTGTTCATCAGAAAATTTGTGCTTCATCTTCTTTTTTGGACAAACTTCACAGCCTGAAAGAAGCATGGCAACAGTGTTTGGGATGTGGAAGGGTTGTTCACTCTTTCCTGTAGCTTCTGTGACCTTAAGCAACATGAAAAATGGGCATGTAAGACGTAGTTGAGCTAGGTTTGATAAGCTGAGTTAGGTTTTGACTGCTCAAGCATCTATTTATAGTTATGCTAAAATAGCTCAATTTTGACTTGCCAGGAGGCTTGGAGAAAATGAAGTAAAAAAGTTAATAAACATTTCTAAGCATTTATGTTATTTCTTTTCAACATGCAAAAAGTCAGTGCATAGATTTAGAGTATCCAGAGCAGCATTCATTCTTACCAATTAAGACTTTTCCTCCTTTACTAATTTGCTGCCATACATGCTATTCATGTCTCTGATTCTGCAGTCAGTGAAGTATGCATGCTGCAGACAACAGCCTCCTTCATTAAGCAATCTTACTGTCTTTCTAGAGAAGATCCACTGTATTTACTGAATGAGGAAGGGGTTCTGTTTAGAAAATGTGCCTACATGATGTTACGGTGTGCTGCCAGCCAGAAATACTTAAGGTGGTTATCACCAGGGCTATAGCTGCCTTGGCCCTACACTCCCTTCTTGGCAATTTTTTGTCAAATAGCATGGATAAAACCTCACATTGATGCAGATGCAACGTCTGGATGCTTGAGGCCCCAAGTGTCAGTGTACCCTACTACAATAAGCAATGCAGTCATACCTTTTATGACGTTGTGTAACTAATTTGTAGCCTAGCGTAGAGGAGCAGAGGGGCTAAATTGCAATTGTCCGTCACTTTTATAGCACTTCTCTGGAGGTATTTCTTAATGTGATCTCTGATCAGTGAATACAGTTGTTGGCTGTAAAAATGCAAACATACTGTTGTATGTGCTCATTGCATAATGCTTTCCCAGAGACTGTTATCTTAAAACCTGGTTTCTGAAACTTATTGTAACAGTAGTAACAGTGCTTCATATATTCTTCTTCAGTAGTCTGTTATTGAATGAACTTGTTTGTTCTAGCTGAAAATGTTAACTTGTTCATAGGTGCTTCTTTTCTCAGACCTGGGCTGCCAAAGACATTACCATTACTGGGGAGAGAAGTGGCCAATACAAAATAACTTTTTTTTCTGCCTTATGTTAAAGCATAAATCCATTTTTTTACAAGCATGAATACAAATGGCAAAATTTTACACAGCTGTCATTGGTTGAGGGCTGTATGAGTTACAAATGAATCTTCTTTTGTTTATGCATATTGGGTGTCTTGTGAAACTTTTCTTTGGATATAACCCTCTTAAAAAGGTTTTAAATCACACAAGAAATTTTTTTCCAAACTTTGTTGTGACGAGATTTTAATGTAACTTTCTAAACTTTGTGTGAAGCACTAGCCTCTCCAATAGCCCTTGAGGTATTTATTATACCTTCCTATCCAGATGAGTAGGCCACATGGAAATAAATATGCATACCTTTATTTAAATGTATTATACATCATTTTCTTTTCATTTCTGTTAGTTTTTAAGCTTGGAGACTAATAAAATGAAATTGAGCTAAAAAAATCTGTGCAAGATACTCACTCTGAAAAGCTTTAATTTTCCCCAGTGAGTGACACTTTTGTCTTCTGTCTGCAAATCTGGAAAATTTATTTAAATATATGCTTCCTCTTTCCTTTACATAGAATTAATGTAGACAGGAATTAGGCACTAAAAGAAAGAGTAAAATCAAATTGGATAGAAGAATCATAGTTGAAAGCTTGGTGAAAACCTGTCTTTTTCTTACAAATAGAAAAAGTTATCAGAGTATCTTGTACTTCTATTTGATCTGAATTTACTATTGTAAGGTACAGTATGCAGATTAAACCTTTGAAGCAGCCTTTGATTGTCTGAGGAGCTATATGCGATTTAGGAGGAGTTAATTCTGGTTAGTACATTTTACATTAGTAAGTGGCATTTCTGTATTCTTATGTCTCAGGATGCACACTGTTTGCCACAGAGATCGATTAACTTGTCTTCCCTCCTCTTTCCCTTTCTGACGCAGAGTTCAAATGGCAAAATAGTTTCTGTGAGTATGGGGTCATGTGCATAATAGGATTAGATTGTTCAGTGCATGTGCACAGCAGATGAGTATGCTTTTGCCGAGTCTTGCTTGAGGCTTTAAACTTTCTGTGGTTATGAAGATGTTCTTTGAAAATTGACTGTGGAAATTCATTCTACCTGTGTGTATATTCCTTGTCACCAAAGCCAGGGAGTGGAGTGTGGCCCATTGTAATCTAATTTTCTCTTCAGATTCCCAGCTCAGACTCAGTTCAGTTGTCACTTTTTCGTAAGAATCCCTTTATTTCAACAGTCGCAACTGAGAGCCTGTTTCTGCTGCTTAGTTCCTCCTCTTCTGTCTGGATGCTGTTGTCAACATGTGTTTCTTGTAATTAGTGTATTCCTAGATGGTTTTGTTAACTGTTGTAGTCAACCATGCCTATCTCATGATGTCTTCACAATATGATGAGAATTTAAAATTTTACCCAGATGAATCTCTGAATATAGAAAAAGAGAAAAGGAGGTGCATGGTAGAGCTCTCAAAGTTGATATGTTCTTACCAGTTTCCTCTAAAAGATGGGACAAGAGAGGCAAGAGAGACCCAATTAATTTTCCACTGAAGGAAAAGCAAACATTTGCTTTTTAATGGACACCAACGTATTCAACAATAAGGAGTGCTCCTGACAATGTGGTTTATTCAGTTTGTTCAATGTAGTCCTTAGTTCTTGTATGCCTGACTTACATTGAAGTTCTGCAAGTCTACCCCTGCCTCCCCCATTGAGTAAGTTCTATCAGCATTTCAAGGGCAGATTTTCCAGAGAAGAGATGGGAGGCTCAAAACGCGATTTTTGATGGGGTATTTAGATTTGGTAGTCTCTAAACTCCTTAGTTCCATCTGTTTCTTGCTTGATAGGACCTGATCTTTTAAGTAAAATTTTCCTACATGAGTACTTACATCTTCAGCTTTCATTCCTGCTGCTCAAAGATAAGATACTTTTCTAAAAGAGCTAAGGTGGCTTTGCCCCAGGAAAGAAAAAAGTGAATTTGTTTTAAAGACTGCTACTTGAAATTCCATGTGTATCTACATTATTCTGAAAGATCATTATAATTAAGCCTGGAAACAACGTTTCTCCTGCTGTTTGTATTTTAATAAGATTTCTTTTCCCTATAAATGAATAAAAAAAAGCCTGTTGAATAGATAAATAAAAAGAGGGTTTATAATACATTAACCAGAGTGTGTTCCCCCGGCCCCCCCCCCCCCCCCCCCCAACT
>JAVJGI010000050.1:110850308-110923197 GCA_035590275.1 Ibycter americanus | reverse complement strand
AATCAAGTTGTTGGAAAGTACACATATGAATATCTAAGGCATATGTAGATCAATATGTTGCTTAGACTTTCAAAGCTGTTATCACATGTGAGCAAATATTAGCATTTCACAATAAATGGGAACTATGTTTGAAGCTGGGCCATGACTTGAATAATAAATGTAAAACACTGGAATTAAACTACTTAGTCTAGTCTGTCACAAAAAGTACCCATGTATTGTTGTCTATTCTTTTTAAATAAACTAGCTGACATAATTCCTGTTGGAAGATGCTCGTGATGACTTTTTGAAAAAAAACATTTGGTTATGTTCTGAATTTTATTGCCAGGTGAATGTAAAGCTGTCAAATTGTGAAGTATATAAACACGGTGAAGCATATAAATGTTGCTCTAGTTTCTAGTTACCATGTACTAGGTAACAAGTGCAAAGACTTTGTTCAAGCTGCTTAAAGCTTTCTTTCGGGCTAAAAATTTTTTACTTAGTCTTGTAGCTGGTTAAAATAAAGGGTTACTTAACTATTATTTTTTTATTCAGCTACTTAGAAAATTCTTCCTTTTAAGATGGGGAACTAGCTAGACTGACGGAATATAGAGACCAACACTCTATTCAGACATAAACATTCCAGAGTGAGTAAAAGTGCCTTATTGCAACTTACATATGCCTGCCTTTTTGTTTTTCTTGAGGCAACACTATTTTTAGCTAAGACTCTTGTCATGATGGCTGTGCCATGTGAGAAGGCAACCATTAGATGCACAGCAATAGCAAGCTATTTCTGAAAACAGCTGGTTTTGGTTCTGATCACCTGGGATGCCTTTGTGAATTTTTTGAACTCTGCATGTTGGTAAATGTGTTTGCTGCTTTCTAAGAGTGCTAAAATATAAGCAGTTTTGGTGCTAGGATTTGTGAAACCTTTACTAAACAAAATTATTCGTTTGAAAATATGCTGCCTAGCGGCACAAAGCTTGAAAGTCATTCTTTTGAAGCTTAATGTTGCTCTTAACAGTTTCTCCTTGATGATAAAGTTTTTATGTAGGGATTTTATTTTTTAATTTGATCATTCTAAGAGAAGCAGAATTCTGAAACGGTTATGTAAGAAACAGCTTATTAACATGGTAATATATAAGGAATGTCTTTATTATGCATGCCTCTGTCAGCATCAAGTGCTGGAACTGCAACTGGTAGTTGAGATGCATGCTTTGACCTGAAGGAAGCTTTATATTTTTACTCAGATTATTTATAAGAACAAAAGGTTAATCTGAAGTCCCTTAAAAACAATTTACATAACCATTAAAAATGTAAGGAAAGCTTATTATTAGAGCTCTTGTAGTGTTTATGCAGCACCTAGTGCACCACATAAATTGGCTAGAAATATCTGTCTCCTTCTGCAAGTACTATAGCTTGCATGACTGCATTGAGTCATTAATCTGTAACTGGGAATTGAGAAAATGTGGAACAAGGCAGTTGCATCTGCAGCTGAACTTGTCAAGATATAGGACATACCTAGTCTGAGGAAGATGTGGACTATTTACAGGTTGATTTGGTGACTGTAATGTGTGATTGCTAACAGCACTTTGTCTGTTATAAAATAGAAATAATATTACTTCAAAATCTGAAAGCATGAAGTGTCATTTTCCCTCCTACTCATGGTTTCACAGAAGATTCACTTTTTGAAAGCAAGGAGTATGGTTAAAACATTTTTTTTTTAAATGCAGTCTTTTGACATACACTGCTGTAGTTAAAATGTGGCACACCAGATGATTTGATTGTTGAAAAGTCAGTTCCACTTGACAGAAAGAATGGCCATAAATTTTTTTCTTGGGATGGAATTTTCTAGGAAGAATTGAAATTAGAAAGTAGGTGTTGAGAAATGCTGTTTGTTCTGTTACTGTACAGTGTTTCATAATAGCTTTCATTATAAAGCAATGAGGAAAGTTAAGGGTAAATTCCTGTGTGGGAGAAGGGGCATATATGCTTTCTAATTCGCTTGAATTATGCTGCTATGCAACATGCAGATCATTGCAGTACACAGTGGTTGTTCTAATGCTTTTTAGCTTGTTGGCAACCTCAACAGAAGGTTTTTTTAGTATACCTGCGTATGTGTTTGAGCATGAGCATGCACATATAACTCAGCAGGAGTGTAAAATAATACAGTTAAAAACATGAACAGTATAGGTTATTCACCACTAAGATAATACTACAAGATAAGAATATTTAGTCCTATGTTGGAAAACAGAGAAAGAATAACCATTTACCTTGCGAAGGACATCATAACTGTCCCCAGTGCTGCCCTCTTTTGTGCTCAGCCTAAGCCGGCACATGTGCATCTTTGCAAGCTTGAGGCTAGTTGATGTAATCCCAGCTAAGAGCTGCTGCATGTGAGCCCAGATGTGCAAGAACTCTGTAATACATGAACACACTGAACTTGTTGTCCAGCATAAAAGATCTGTTTTGTTCAACTTTATCTTAAATGGGAGGGTTAAAGCACACAATTATAAAATAAATTCTCATCACTCAACCTCAATGACTTCAGGGGACAAGGCAGCTGGGATGGCATGATTTTCTTGCTCTTTCTTGGGCAACATTGTTCATTCTCACCCAGGTTGCTGCAGTTCTCTCTGTGAGTCTGTAGATAGCCAGGAAAATCTCCACTGAGGGTACTGGGCAGGTACAATGTATTTTGCATTGTAGGATATACTTCCCATCGCAGTGTGTTGTGGTGCCAAGTTGGTGTTAGCATCTGCACCATCTACATTTAGTGCTAGGGTGCAATAAGTCAGACCTGGTTGTAAAGGACTGCTGGGGATGGACACAAGTGTTGCCACGGTAAAAGCTGCCTTAGAAGCAGATTTTTCATTAAAAAAATATTAGTTTGGAGCTATGTGTTCATTTAAAAATGTCTATACAAGCATTGTAAAACTTGTAGCTGTTTGGTGTATGTATGAGGGCTGAAAACTTCCTCTGAAAGAGAGTTGAAATGAAAACTCATGAATGAGTTGCTTTATTGTATTTGGAAGATTATGCATACCTTATACATCGTTCATACTTGTTTGGTTTTTTAAGTCTTTCAAGTAGTAGCGAATCTTGAAAGGAATGTGGTGGGCCTGGATTTAAGTTGATTGTGGTGATAAGGATTTGGATAGATCCTTTATTTTTATCTTTCAAACAAAAAAAATGTTTTCTTCTGTTTTGTCCACTTGCTGTCAGTAGATGTAGTTGGCTGCTTAATGTCTCTAAAGTTAAAATTGTGATGTTTCCCAGAGCTTTTGCTATTTATGCAAGCCTGTCTTGGTCAGTACTTACTTTTTGCTTTTGTTTTGTCAGCCGCCATGCAGCAGGTCCTGGATAACCTTACTGATCTGCCGACATCAACAGGCGCTGAAGAAATAGACCTGATTTTTCTTAAAGGAATTATGGAAAACCCTATTGTAAGATCACTTGCTAAGGTATTTCAATTTGCTGATTTGAGTAGAATCTGGAAATGTGTTTACTCTAAAAATTATTGTGTGAACATTGAGTATGGACTGAGGTATTAACAATGGCTTTATGTATGGTACATTTTATTAAAAGACTTGCAGGAGTTCTTGAAGGTGAATATTTGGTTTAATGTAATTTCTGTACACAGTGATTTATTGTTATATGGAAAATTGTAGAGGAAGAAGAAAAATTCAGAGACTCCAGAAATTGTGAGATAACATTATTTATGAAGAAAATGTCAAAATACTTGAAATTGGAAGCAGTTGGTTTTGATATAGTCTCATGACCACTGTTGTGTGCAAAACCCACATGCCTTCTGACTTTTAGCATTTTTGCCAAAAGTGAAAAGTGACAGCAATAACCTTCTTTCTCCCAAAAAGTTTTCTTTTTGTCTTTGGCTCAAAACAACTTTCTGATCAGCCCAGTGAAATATTGTCTCTGTGCCCTTTCCTGGATCTCAGATTAATGCTGGTACCTTTGATTGTCAGCTCTGTGAGACATGGGCTGTCCTTAGTTTTGGTCTTACATTATGGAAATCTTTTATTTATAGATGGTAGCAATCAATTATAAATATGTAAGGTGATATTTACAAAAAATCTTTGGATTCTTGTAAGATCAGCTATATTTTAATTACAGTAGGAGATGCAGTCAATATTGCACAGCACTTAATGTTCTTTCTTAATTTTACTTCATTGAAAAAAACTACTTTCATGAGGAGAAAACAGCTTAAATGTAGCTATCTCTTTAATATGAATAGACATTTGAAAGCACTGCCCTCTGGGCAGGCATGAAATACTCTGGAAAGCTAAAGGATTGTGCAGGGATTTTGCTCAGTATAAAAATCTGAAAAGGAAAACTTCTCATAACAATTCATGTAAGAATTTACTTCTGTTTAGCTGTTCAAAAAAATTGGCAGTAAGTGGAAGACATTGCACAGTAATAAAATTAGAAATAATGGAAGTGTCTCATCAGCTAGTGACGGCAGAGGGAAAGATTTGTGTACTAAATTTACTAGAGTAAGTAAAAGCATTTTCTTACTTAGAGTTGTTTTGAACTTCAGTATCTGCTGCATAGGTCATCTTTAATTTAATATTTATCATGAAGAAAATGTTCATTGCAAAGCATTTTTTTCTTACCGAGAATTTGTGCTTTAATGGCCAATTACAGTTATGTGGAATTTAATGACTAGCAGATGTAAGAAAGTGCTTGTAATGGAAACAGATTCTTAACTATAAACTTGCTTTATCTAGAATGCTGAAAGGTTTTAATTGTGTTCATATGGCATGACTGCAATCATACTTTCTTTTGAAAGTATTTCAGAATTAAACTGAAAAACTCAGTTCTAACCAGCAGAGCTAAATAAGGACAAGATCAAAATGACAACACATTTCGTGAAGTATATGTAGTTCATATATATCCATTTGGCCCACTTCTTCTTCTATTAGAAGAGCTAGTTTTAACAGAATAGGCAATTCTCAGGACCCTGAGATGGGCAGATTATTTAAGGAGATGCATTTCAGACCAGGCCAGAAATGCAAAAGTGTTTCATTTTCCTTTATTAGTCAGTTTTTAAGACTAATCATTATGTAAAGTATCCCAAAAAGGACAATAAGAAACTTAAGGAAATGTTTCATGAGCCATACAAGTGTGTTTTTTTTTTTCTTTTCAGTCTTGAAAAAAATGAAGGCAAGCTATAAGCATAGTCATAAGTTTATAATATTTTTCAATGCTTGTTTGGCTAATCTTTTAAAATGTTCTAGGTTCATTTCACACTTGTTCTGTCTAGAATAAAGGCATTAAGGTAGAAATTACAGATCTTTTTTGCGACAGGGTTCTTCTACTGTACCTTTCCATTCTTTAGTAGGTGTTACGGGAAAGGGAAGTAACTGTAATCACTGTAAAATGTATTTTCCTGTCTTTAACTGATGTTTATAGAATCATAGAATAGTTTGGGTTGGAAGGGACTTTCAAAGATCATCTAGTCCAACACCCCTGCAATGAGCAGGGACATCTTCACCTAGATCAGGTTGCTCAGAGCTGCATCCAGCCTGAGCTTGAATGTTTCCAGGATGGGGCATCTACCACATCTCTGGGCAGCCTGTTCAAGTGTTGCACCACCCTCATCATAAAAAAAAAAAAAAGTCTTCCTTTTATATATATCTGAATCTACTCTCCTTTAGTCTAAAAACCATTATCCGCTGTCCTGTTGCAACAGGACCTACTTAAAAGATTGCCCCCAGCTTTCTTATAAGCCCCCTTTTGGTACTGGAAGGCTGCAATAAGGTCTCCCCAGAGCCTTCTCTGCTCCAGGCTGAGCAATGCCAGCTCTCTCAGCCTGTCTTCATAGGAGAGGTTCTCCAGCCCTCTGATCATCTTCATGGCCCTCCTCTGGATCCGCTCCAACAAATCTATGTCTTTTCTCTGCTGAGGTTTATGTTCAATCCTAACTAGCCGTTAGAATTGTTATGCTTTTTTGAAAACAGTTGTTGAATTTGGAGCATGCATGAATTTTACTCAGTTTTACTACTGAACTGTCTTATTAAAGTTATTTTCTCCTGAGTTGTTGACTATTCTTTTGAACCTCAAAACTTTATCTTCTTTTCTGCAGTCACACTACTGCTTTTAATATTGTAGCATAGCCTAGAGCACACCAGGTGAATGTCTAACTCGGACCAAGGAAACATCTTGAGAGTAATCTATAAACATTGAGTCCAGTATTTAGGATGTCAGATGGTTGGAGGCAAAAGCCTTACTATTTGAACATTTGGCAAGTATAATAAATACTGAATGAATCAAAAAACTCAATTCAGTATCACTATTTCTGAACTTGTAAACTGAAATAAAAAAAAAATTGTTGCAATACCTAAGTTAAGTATTCCTTTTTTTTTTTCTTTTTTATTTTTTTTTCTCTTAAATTATTCATACTACTTGGTATCCTGCTACTCCCCAACATAATACAGGATCAGAGATTGTTGACTGATAAACTTTCTGTTCCTCAGTATATACATGGCCTTGATTTTGGGGTGAAGGGTGAGGATACTTGTATTTAGATTATACTGTGTTAGTGGTAGTATTATAAAGAAAATGAGTGACAAAGGAGGTAACCCGTATTCTCTAATCTTATAAAGGTTTTGCAGTGGGAGTATGTTTAAAAGTCAATAGATTTGTGGTTTTACTTGCTGTAAAAGAAGTAGACTTTAAAAGAAGGATGTTGTTTACTCTATGTATTATGTACAAAATAGCATTCATTCCCTTCTAAAGGAGAATGTGTGTAGGTGCCAGGCTTCCTATGACTTCGTAATCATGGTCATTTGGTTTGTGTGTGTTGGTATTGGGAAATGTTTGAAATGTCTTTCTCTATGTTAAGTTAGCCTTTCCAGTGTTTGATCGTTGGTCCTGCACAAATACCATTTTATAGATATGAAGTAGAATTTAATACTCAGATGATTTCAGGAAATGAAGTTTTCTGGTTTTAGCAAAATCTTATTTTAACATCTGTTTTAAAGCACTAATAAGAAAGTAGATGTGTGCACCTACCTTCAAATTATATAAGTGGGAAGTATGTATAGATGACTTCCAAATATATCTGTTATTTGTTGTATTTTTACATGCCAAAGCGATTATTCTTTTTTGAACTTGTTGCTTCGGTGTTGTAAATAACTTATTTGAATGCGTTGAGAATCATAATTATTTTTGGCCTCCTCTTATTCCCTAATTTTATGGTACAGCAGTACCCGTAATAAATGAGATGGTGTGTTTCTGTTACCACTCAAAGCTCCTACCTTTCCATGAATTTAAGTATCTGCAGTGTTTAGGAAAGGATTAAAAAGAGAAAGAGGTTAGAAAGACATGAAAACTTATCACAGAATGGTTGAGGTTGGCAGGAACCTCTGGGGGGCATCTGGTCCAACTCCCTGCTCAAGCAGGGTCACCTGGAGATGGCTGCCCAGGACCATGGCCAGATGGCTTTTGAATATTTCTAAGGAGGGAGACTCCAGCCTCTCTGGGCAAAGTGTGCCAGTGCTCAGTCACCCTTACAGTGGAAAAAGTGTTTCCTTATGTTTAGACAGAGCCTCCTGTGTTCTAGTTTGGGCCCATTGCCTCCTGTCCTGTCACTGGGCACCCGCTGAGAAGAGCCTGGCTCTATCCTCTTTGCACCCTCCCTTCAGGTATTTATATGTTAATATATACATTGGTGAGATCCCCCCTGAAGCAGTCTATTCTCCAGGCTGAACAGTCTCAGCTCTCTCAGCCTTTCCTCAAACACTAGGTGCTCCAGTCCTTTCATTGCGTTCGTGGCCCTTCAATACACTCTCTCCAGTAGGTCTACAACTGCAAACAGATGCAGCCTCACCACTGCTGAGTAGAGGTCGACCTTCTGGCAGCACTCTTCTTAATGCAGCCCAGGATGCTGTTGGCTGCCTTTGCTGCAGACTTTTCTTTAGCATTTCCTTTAGTTATTCAGACTTCCCTTTAGAATTTGCTGTTTTGAAGGTTTTGAATGTGAGGAGCCTGGGGTAAATGTTGCTCTTGCAGACTTTGTGTCTTCTGAGAAGGTCCCATAGTTCCTTTTTTGTCCTTCTAGAAGGTGTACTTGTACTGAGTTCTGAAGCAGAAAAGATCTGAGGCACTATACTGTTCAGAGAGGACTGTTTGGTGTATATAGCATAGAGGTTGTAGGAAATAAGGATATACAAGCATCTCTGACAGGTGCCATTTATAAGGTTTGTTGGATAATGTAAAATGAAAGCATGTAAAATATACAGATTACATTAGATGTAATTTTTCTGGCTTTCCTGCTAAAGGTTGCACCAAGAAATTATTTAAAAGGTTTATAATTTGGAGCCACTTAACTTATTTACAGTATAGTCATATATTTAATCTTGCAGGCTCATGAGCGACTGGAAGATTCTAAACTTGAGGCTGTCAGTGACAACAACCTGGAGTTGGTGAATGAAATTCTTGAAGACATCAGTCCCTTAGTAAATAAAGATGAAAATATTGCAGAATTGGTTGGAATACTCAAGGAGCCTCATTTTCAGGTGCCACATTTTTACTGTCTATTACCAACTTACTGTATCAATCTCCACATATGGATATAGGAATAATAACAAAACAAAATCTGAACTGTAGTAAACTTTAATATGTAGGATTTTACTGCGAATGAAAGGTAAAGCAGAAGCCATGTGGGGTTAAGAATGCGCATGATTTTATCCTTTCATATCAGCTCAAGAATATCTTCACTTATTGTGTTAATATCCACTGAAGTTTCTGTTATAGATCTTGGACAGGATAAGCATTTACTTCTTATATGACTGAAGTTTCCATAACAGTTCCCTGAAGGCTTCATCTTCAGCATTTCCAGGTGGTCTCAGTCCCAGATATTGACCATTCTGCATTTTGGTTCAGCTGTTGGCATTCGTACTTGTGTAAGATGCGTGGTTTGCAGAGTGAATGAACATGATTCTTCTATGTTGCAATCTGCACTGCAGTTCAAGTTGAGACTTTGCGTCCCTCTCACTGTCGCTGTACTTAAGTGAAGTTTTGACATCTGCTTGTCAAAAGCAGATGTTTTTCCATAGCTGCCATTCTGTTACCAGCGTCTGTACTGACCCTTGAAGATTAGGGTTTGTAAATCCTTGCTAGATTCTGGACTTTCTAGGCAGGCTTCAGCTGACTTTGGGATTTAGCTGTAGGTATCCTGTAGAGGAACATAAGGAAACCTTTTGTCACAGTATAAATGTGCTGCTTTTGGCATAGAGTCATAGATATTTTTGAGGTATATGAGTTTAAACACACAGTTTTTTCCCCTAAATTTTCAGTTATACATTATACAAACATAGCAGTGAGGTGCATTACAATTTAACATAAATAAACACTGGAAATGCTGTCAAGCTGTGTTGTGGCCTGTTGGAAGAGGAAACACTTTAAGACCTCAGCTTTTCAGGTAGTAGCTATCCTGAATGCTGGCAGTTCCTCTGTCTCTTCTGAAGAGTCTCCCTTGTGCTCTTATTTGTCCAGAAGGCTGTCATAGCTAAGGGATCAAAGACTGATTTGGAGGCTTACTGGTGAATAAACCTGCAAATCAGTCTTTGATCCCTTAACAGAAATTGGTACTCAAAAGGAGAGGATGAGTTTAGAGGAACTTGTTGTTGTAATGCAAAAAGATTGGAATTGGAGGCCAACTGGTGCTGTGACA
Source organism: Ibycter americanus (assembly GCA_035590275.1). Lineage (NCBI taxonomy): Eukaryota > Metazoa > Chordata > Aves > Falconiformes > Falconidae > Ibycter > Ibycter americanus. The sequence goes on along the minus strand of JAVJGI010000050.1, from coordinate 110,913,527 downwards.
GACCTGACAAAGATCCATTGTGTTAGATAGAGAAACTAAAGTTGACAAGTCAAAGGGAATGAATCAAAAGAGGAAAGTGACTTAAGTGCTGGAATAAACTGACTTTAAAAGGCACTGTAGCAGTGATCTCTGGAGAGAGATGGCAGAGACCAGAGACCAACCAGGCAAAGAATTTTTGTGGTGGAGACTGGAAATGGCCTTTAGGAGACTGAGATCAAATAAAAATTTTAATTAGGGTGAATAGTCAATACTAAGGCAAACCCAGGATTCATTCCTGTTCAGTGGTCATATTTGCAGAGGCACAACGTGATGCTGGTGTCATGTTCTCCATTGGTTCAGGCTTAAGCAACTTACACATTTAACATGAAAGTTCCAAAGCAGCTGCTGAACAAAAATGCTAACATTTATGCTATTTCTTGCACATTTTTTGTTACTCTTGATTTGAGAGACCTCATTGTATATGTGTGTCGGTCTATCTGAAATAAATAAAAAGAAGGAAGCAAAGCTATATACAGCTTTCCAGAGTCATTCAGAGCAACATGGATTTATGAAGTGGTGTAGTAATTTCCATTGCATCTCCTACTCATTGCCTAAAAATTCCTAGTATTTAGTTTGCCTTTTTAACAGCTGGTGAATGGAGTAGAATAGAATAGTTCATTTGGAAGGGACCTACAATGATCACCTATTCCTGACAATATCAGGGTCGACGAAATATTAAAGCATATTATTAAGGGCATTTTCCAAATGCCTTGTTAAACACTGACAGGCTTGGGGCATCAACCACCTCTAGGTAAGCCTGTTCCAGTGTTTGACCACCCTCTTAGTAACGCAGAGGTGCCTCTAGGCTCAGTAAACATAGAGGTGGGTTGTTTTTTCAGTTTGCTTTGCTTTTGTACTGTTTACACCTCTGAGATACCACTTCTGAGTCTGTCAGTTAATACGTTAAATTAGGATTGTGTTTTTCCTTGCAGTCTGTGTTGAATTTGATTTACCTTGTTCTTACTCTTTTGTTCATGACGTGCTCCTGCACATTACAGTCAGTTGTTTTACTCCTTGAATAGTTCAGTAGCATCAGCAAACCCTGTCATTTCACTTCTCATCCCCATTTGCTAGACCACTTATCTGACACGTCAGCGTATTGGCAGTTGTAGAATTCAGAGCCCAGATGCCTGTGAGAAATCCCCTGGTGACATGAATTTTGAAAACTAAAAATACTATATTCCTGGCCCCAATTCTTCTGTCTTTTAACCATCCATTTGAGAGCCTTACTGCTTGCCCTGTAGTAGCTTTGTTTCTTTAAAAGACCTTGATAAAGGAGTCTAGCAAAGGCCTTTTGGGAATTCATCTGTATCATCAACTGTAACTGCCTTGTTACCATGCTTGGTGACTCTTTCAAGGAACTTAAATAGATTTGAGAAGCATGACTTCCCATTTTAATGCATGTTGATGCTTTCCCGTGATCTATTTTATCCAATCATTCTGGTTTTTGTGGAAACTTGTCATTTGTTTAGTATCAACATCAGACTTACTGGTTCACAGTTTGTTGACTCTTCCTTGGAACACAGTTTAAAAATTCATGTCATGATTACTGCATGCAAGATTGCATGCTGTTTCTTTCACTATACTGTTGGGTGAGTCATGGGTAAGAAAGAGAAACAAGCTATTTCTAGAGTTCCCTACTTCTTTTGCTGTATAACCTGGATGGTACAGAAAGAATTAAGTATGAAAAGAAGAGAAAAGACTATTTGATGGTTAAGATAGTTAATTGCTGCCCTGGAGAGCTAACCTATCCTTCACTCTGTCAGAATAAGAATTCATTATAAATAAATAAATAAAACCCCCCCACAACCAAAAGTGAAATAGCTTTAGCTTGGGTTTGTTGTTTTTTGTATTATTTTCTGAGTGCCTGTTGTGAGGCCTTCTGTCTCATTTGCAGAAACAATAAGCAGTGTTGGCTGCTGCACACAGGCAAAAAGCAGCTGGCTACTTACTTTTTAAAAGTAGATCTGATATGATTCAGTTTTGAAGCCTAAAATTAGGATGTACTTTTTGGCCCTTAATTCTGTGCTTCCATTCCCCATCTGGAGGAAGGCAACAAAGACAACTGAGGCCAAAGTATTTGTAATTTGATTAAGTGTTTTTATTTAACTAATATCATAGTTGTGACCACTGTAGAAGAGCTTCTAGGACAATTTGCAGACCGAAATACAGATACAATATTCTTTCTAAAGCTTGAGGAGGCTATATCTCTCTCTGAAAAGGAAACAGAAAACTAATGACATAAGAAATAAGTGCTATCCTTTCTGCCTCATTCGGTGCAAGGAGACATATTCCAAATTCTGCAAGAAGGGACCTGTAAGGAAGAAAGGAAAAACACAGTGTAATTTATGATTACAGGAAATGTAATTTGCATCCTTTCTCCAGTTCAGTAAATGTGTGAACAAGCCACCTTGACTTGACTCTTAAAGTTTCATGGACAGTATTGTGTAACTGTTTGAGGCTGATTTTGTATTTTACAAATAAATGGTGCCACTTTATCACAGCATCACCTAATAGTTCTAACCTACCTCAGCATACAGGTATGAAATACGGTATACAAGTCATCAGTGCAATAGCTTATTTGAGTGTATCATTTAGGGCTAAAAATACCACGTTACAGAACTTCATTTCTTTTACATGTTTTTATAGAAGTACAGGTGCATGTATGGGTATGCTATTATGTTTGGCTGTTCCCTCCCTTTTCTCCTTTTCTCATTTCTCCTTTCATTCCTTTCTTTTTCTTCCCTTCCATTTTTACCCCTTTTAGTTTTAAGTGAACTTTTCAGGGGTCAAAGTGTAAAACATATTAAGTTCTTATGAATTTCACAGTATTGATGACTGGCCATCAGGCCAATATATACTGAAGAGCCAGCTGGCACGTGCAGCGAATAGAAAAGGCTATACAGCAAGTCATACCAGACAGTAGCTGGAGAGCAAAAGAGAGGAATGGTAAGAGAGGTTGCCTTGAGGGAGGAGAGAGGAGTTGGAAGTATTGCACTGTTGGAGCAGTTAAATATGCAGAAGAATCACTTCTGCTGCTTATGGAAGCACTTGTTCAGTTACTTTCACCTTTCCAATAATTATGCAAGCTATTCATCCTAAACAGTAGATTCTGCTGACAATAAAATGCTTAATCTGAAAAGCAGCCAGTATTTTCTTGTGATAGTTAGCTTTACAATGGCTATTCATACCTTTAAAATGTTTCATTTAGAAAAGTGATTTTAAGTTGCCTCCTAGACATATCTTAATTTATAGGGTTATTTTTCCCACATATTCATGCTTCCTTACCAGCCCTCCTGATATGTCTAAGATCCTAAATGATTTCCTCACTTTTGCAGAATAGCCTTTAAAAACGTCTTCTTTTGACATGTATGTTATGGGCCTGTAGTCCATTTTATCAAGTTCTAATATCTAAATAGTGTTACCAGAGAAGACTAGCACATATTTAGTGCATAAAAGAGGAATGGAAATATTTTAAGTACTTTTGAGGCCTGAATTCAAGACCATAGAGTTGTTCTCTTGTATATTACCCCGCAACCCCAGCCTCCAATTTGTAATGTAATTGTTCTATTGGATCACAGTCAGGGAAATAGTTATCATATAGAGCAGGCAATGTTTCATAAGGTGTAGACTGTGCTTAGAATTCTTTTAGGAAAAACAAATTTTGAACTAGAACTTGGCTTCAGCACTGTAGAGAGCCTTGGATGTCTAATGTTTTTTTGGTTTACTGAATTTTGAATAACTTTTTTTTTTTTTTAACCTGTCAAATAAGTACAGCCACAGAAAACTACTGTAAAGAAGTCAATATTTTCTAAGTTTATGGATTACTTCATGACAGTCTGCCACAGGACTGTATGTCCATTGTGCGAGATCTCTTGTAATATGCAGGGAGTTCTAACTGCCTTATTCTGGCAGCATTGCCATTTTTTCTGTGAGAACCTTTCTACAGTTACCCAGTCTTGGATAGTCAGCTGATCCAGTTCACATATGCTGTATGGAGGAAACTTTGAACTGTTTAATGGTTGTTGATTATTCAGTCCATGTTGTTTTGCAGACTTCGGCAGTGCTTTTTTTAAGTGTTCCAGCACCAGTATGGGAAAAGTTGGATTCCAGGGGAGCTCTGGAAGTGCAGGAGCACAGAATATCACTTTTTCCGATACTATAAGAAACAAGTGAAGTTTGTGCAACTGTTTTTCTCAGATCACTCAACAGTATTACTGAAATAAGAAGGTAACTGAGCAATATAAAATGTTGGAGTAGGCCCACAGTGGATACAGACACATGGCCCCTGTTGCCAGGTGGCTTTGTTTAAGTGTTCTGTAGGTCTGTATGCTGTGGCCTGACTGACTGGAAACAGTCTCATAAAACTGGTATGGATTCCTGAGTATCAGAACTGAGAGTTAGGTATGGGAAGGTAGTAGGTTAACTATGGCTTGCTTTAAGGAAACCAATAAACTACTTTTCTTAAAGAAACCATTTTATAATTGTGGGCAGCAGTGTACCATCCTTGATAGTCCTTCTGTGACTCAGCCATCATGTAAATAGCAGGAAAAAGATTTTGTGACTGAGAGATGGTTAAGTAATAATTGAAAGAATTCATGCTCATCCATAAAACTGAGTGACTAAATAGGATCAGAATGTGGAATGGCATCAGACTTAAGAACTGAAGAATCATACAGAGCATGTTAATTTAAAAAGGATGACACAGACTGTTAGTGTAGTAGTCTTTTTTGACTGTGGATCAGATTGTAATCCATAAATTTTATGACTGTTAAAGCTGTAGTAGCTGATTATGCATAAAACTGCATGAGAAATCTAGTGGTTTGTGGCCAGAAAGTTTGGGAACAATTTGTTCAAGCATGTGACCAAAAAAGAAAACTGGAAGTACCATACTGGTGTATCTACCTGGTTTTGTCAGTGCTAACATGTTAAAATGTGTAGTTGATGCTAGTTGGTTTCATTTCAGAATTGTGGAAAGATCCAGAAATGTTGCTTGAAAACACTGGCAAAGAGAGATCTGTTCTCCTGGTTTCTGGATTAGATGTATCTTGGATAACGAAGAATTATAAATTGCTTGGTTTAAATAAATTATTGGGTTTTCTATTTAATTTGATTTGGTTTATGTCCACAGTATCATAGCCACAATAAGCAGCTCTCTTTACCGTCTTAATGGCAGAGGCGGAATCAGTGAAAACCTTCTCCTAACCTCAAGCTGAAATATCAGCAGGGTCATCATGTAATGGGCAAATAAAAATGACTGTTCAGGTTTGTGACCCTTTGAGGGCTTGCATGTTGAGCTTAGTACTGAACTAATATCGTTGTACAACTTTTAGATTAGAGGTGGCTTACAGAAGGATGGAACAGGCTGCATAGCAAAATTATTAAATTTGCTTAAATGTTGCCTGCTCACCTGCTCTGCTTTCTAGTAGTTTGCTGTCTTCCTCTGGCATGGGCATGTCACTATCAGTGGTAGTCTCTGTGGTGTCTTCTCCTTATAGTGACTTATTTGACACCAGTCAGTGATCTGACTTAAGATTGTATCTCATCAGGTCACTGCTGGAAATAAAGCTATGTTGTTTGAGGCCTAGTAGGCATCTCCTCTACTTACTGCTTTTCCTCTTTCTGTATCTGTCAGTGAGACTATCTGTGCTATAGTATGCTTTATCTTCAACTACCGTATATGGTCGCTATAGAGTGTCCTTTTTCCTCTTTAAGACAGAAAGTCTCCACTGTTTAATTTCACAAGTTTGATCTTGTTTTACCTGTATGTATTGTCTTATAAGTCTTTTCTCTAAATTTTACAGTATCTTTTATGAGAAAATCAAGTCTAAATTGCATTGTCTTCCAAATATGATTGTATTTATTTGGATCTCCTCCTTTTTGTTGTATTTATGTATGTGGACTGGTGAAAACACCATTAACTATAAAGTCTGAGCTCTTGTCATACAGAAAATTAATTCTGTCAACTTGGATTCATTTGATGCTAGAATTCTGCCTTGGCTTCGTGCAAGCAGAAAGCACTTATTTTGCAGATTGCTAGAAATCCTTGCATACCTGTAATTATCCAAATTACTGTGGAGGAAAATTTTATTACATTAAACACAAATATCTAATGATGAGTTATCTTCATGTTTTTTGCAGTGGGTTGTTCATTTTCATTAACCATTTGCTCAGATACTGTCTCATTAGGTGAAAGACTATTTTAGGTACTCCTTTTTTCATCTTCTTCCCTGCAAGATCATATATTCCTCCCAAATTTATTACATTTCTCCTATACTTCCTTAAGAAGAAGCATTTGTATTTACAAAAGAGAGCATATTTGCCAAGACAGTAGGCTTATCAGTCCATGCCAGTTCTTGTGTGTTAGTTTTTGCTCCATTCCATGTGAGGTAAGAGTTTTATGATCTGGTCCCAAAAGGGCAGATTCAATGGTTATTCAGCAGTAAATCCTTTTGCAAATGTTTATTTCATTATTTTAAAAAAGCCTTTTTCTGTTCCTTTGCAGTCACTCTTGGAAGCACATGATATTGTGGCTTCAAAATGTTACGATTCCCCTCCTTCTAGCCCAGAAGTCAATAATTCTTCAGTCAACAATCAAATTGTTCCGGTAGATGCTATTCGTATCCTTGGAATTCACAAAAGAGCAGGAGAACCACTGGTAAGTAATTGAAGATGAGTGAGTCTCTTACTTTAAAGTGTGTGTGAAAACGTTTGCATGTGCCTGATCTCTTGCATTATATTCTAGTTATTTCCATTATTATGTTGTGTAATTTAATGTGTGATAAGATCAGTACTGAGAGGTTGAAATAAGAAGATATATGTGTGTTCTTCATGCTGTTCTCTGTAAGAAATGATATGCTGATGATGGGAAGTGAATAGGCAGTCACTAGGCTAAATGACTTGCTAGCATAACTGACTAACATAGCATCTGTTTGGTCCTGATACAAAATGACAGGATTGCATGCAATCAAGAACAGTAGAGTTATAGCTCAGTTGTATGAAAACCTTGTCTGAAAGCACTTCTGTGTCACCTGATGCTTATCTGTGTATTAGGAACTCTGACACTGTAGTAACTATTACTGTCCGTTTTCATTGGGGTAGATAGAATATTCCATAGCTGTATGTTTTTGCTTGAGGTAATGGTAAAATGAAATTGAAATTTGAACAGTGGTAAACTAGGTGTCACATTCCTCTTTCAGGGTGTTACGTTTAGAGTTGAGAACAATGATCTGGTAATAGCACGAATTCTTCATGGTGGAATGATAGATCGACAAGGTCTTCTGCATGTAGGTGACATTATTAAAGAGGTGAATGGCCATGAGGTTGGAAACAATCCAAAAGAACTGCAGGAACTGCTGAAAAGTATTAGTGGCAGTGTCACTCTGAAGATTCTCCCCAGCTACAGAGACACTGTTATTCCTCAACAGGTCAGTAGCACATTTCTAACAATTCTGTCAAAAGAACTTCTGCTTGGTACTTTATCATATAAGATTATTTTAAGGTTTTGCATTCATTATATTTTGATTATTTTGTGTACTTAAGGCTAGCAGGAAGGCTAAAATATAGATACCTGTATTCACCCTTAATTACATTTTGGAAATGCGTTTATTCAGTAGATTAATACCATGGCTAATATGCCTGCCTAAAAAATTCTAATTAGTATCTCAGATTGATAAGCATTTGTATACTGCATATAAAGTATATTTCTTTGACATGGAGTGACCTTTGGCGACCTAGCCACAATCACACTAAACTGCAGTGAACTGCATGTGTTTGTAACATGATCAGTGTCCAAGTAATTTGTTTCACAGAATTTAGAACCATTGAATTCAACAGATGCACTTGAACTTGCTGACTTAAGTAGGAGCTTGGATGGTGGCTATACCTTATCTTTTTGTTGTTGCTGTAGACTGTCAGTTTCTCCACTGCAGAAGTAACTTGTTGCTCTAAATCAGTGCCTTTGACGCATCTTATAAGACAGTCCTTCAGGTAGCAGGTCTTAATGCCCATGACTATAATAGGCTAATCTTACATTGAGTAGATGCTGGGGGAATGTGCTGTATTTGAGGAAAGTGCACTGTTTCCTTTGCTCCCTAACCTGGTAGAAAAATGTCAAAGATGTTTCCAGCCTATTGATGCAACTTACTGTTTCTTGCCCTGCATCAGATTTGAGTCTTAAGTAGTCACATATCTTGTTTGTTTTAAAACATTGAGTTCATAGCAAAATCAATTCTTAAGATTCCCCAAGCCTTTAATAAGTGCTCATATTCTGAGAATTTTTAAAGTAATTTAGAGTCAGAATACTAATTGAGTTGTAGATACTGAAATGCAAAAATGAGTGTTTTGTAATATGTTGTACAAATAGAACAGTTGGTTTTTTATTTTTATCATGAAGCTCATTCAGCCAAGGTTTGCACTGCTGATTATTCTACTCTCTCAGCTGGTATATACCAGTTTTTCCATAGAGTGTATTTCACTTGCCAAATGCAATTTTGATCATGTCAGACTTTTTATGCTGTAGGTAAAGACATTACTTCAGTTTGACAGATAAATTAGTAATAATGTATTTTATAACGTTTAAGCTTTGTAAATTTTTGCACATTTCAGGTTTTTGTGAAGTGTCATTTTGATTATAATCCATATAATGACAACCTCATCCCATGCAAAGAAGCAGGTCTGAAATTTTCCAAAGGAGAAATTCTTCAGATTGTAAACCGGGAAGATCCAAATTGGTGGCAGGTTGGTAAAAACATTTAAAAAGTAAGATAAAAACCTAAAAGCTTCACTAGTTGCCTTAATAATAAACTCTTTAAATTATGATCTACTCCCATTTAACAATAGATATAAGAAAAAATATTTACGCTGCAATCCAATTTCAAGCTAATATTGCGATATTAATCATTGAAATACTAGAGAAAATTGAATGGTATAAATTGTATATGTAACACTCATTTTGTTATGACTGCTACTTATTTGTCTTTGGTCTTGTATCATAAGGCTAGACATTCCAAAAGCAGTTTAAGAGGACAATTTCTAGCAGGAAGTTTTAGGTTGATTATGTTAATTGTGGTTAAGCCTTCTCTGACAGCAACTATGGAAGAAGTGGACCTCTTCCTGAGTGCTCAGAGTTGAGGAGAGAGAGAGGGAAATTAACCCCGTGGATTTGAAGAGGGGTGAGATTAGCTATTTGGAGGCGCTGTATCTTTTATTTCTACAATGGTGGTCAATGTTTGTGAGCTGTAACGTGTGTGTCCATAATCAAAGTGTTTGGCACTATTTCAAATATTAACAGTTTATCCTGCTTTAAGGTTGTATTTCTACATTGAGTCCTTCAGTGGAAATGTAATCCAGTGCTTATGCTGTTGTTATTTTTTTTTTCCAAGATACTATACATGCAATTAAATATCATCAGTGCCTTTGAAAGTGGGATGAGTGAATGTTTAAGACACTTTTCTTAACCAAGGTACTCAGAATTGCAAGTGGCAGTGGCAATCTAGGCAAAGAGTTTAGCATTATTAATTTCCCTTTCTACCCCTAAATTGCACACTCTTTGCTACATAACAAGCAATAGTGAGCCAAACATTACTTGAAAGCAATATATATACATATGATTTCTTTAAAAGCAACAAAAATATTTGAATATACATCAACAACTGTTGCTGAATTCTGTTGCTTGTCAGTGACAGTAATAACAGAAAGAAAAAGAATAAAAAGTGTGAGGGAAGGCAGAATGTTTATTACTGCCAAGTTAATTTGTTTCAGAAGTTAGATAACTCAAAACTCTGGAGTTGTTTGACATTTAGCTTACATGCTGTCTTCTGTATTGCTTTTCACATTCTCCAGGTGTAACTTGTGGGAGTCCAGCAGAAATAAAACTTAAATCCTAAATACTCAATCAGAGGCAAAAATGAAGTGTGTTAAACTAGTATAGTGCATTGCAAGTATTACTGTGCAGATCATGCCACTGGGAAAGAAAAGTTAGTTTTTCCTTGTGCTTTCTAGAAATGGTAGTCTCTTACTGAAAACCTGCTAACTGTAAAAAGTCAGTTAGTCATAGGTAGAAGCATACAAGTTAAAAAGCAAATAGTTCCTCTTAGCAACAGACAGCCCAACCAGTTATGGAGGAGAAAAGTGTAACATTTTGTAACTGTGTGTTTGTATGTGTTAAGCTTGCCGAGAATGGAGCTTGCCATGAAATTATTTCATAGAGAATCTTAGCCAAACTTTAGTTACTAGGAATACTTAAGTTACTAAGATTTTAAATCTATAGTTAGTGTAAAAACCTTGGAGGCATGATTAGGCATGTTCTAAAATTCACTGTTTTTGAAGTGACAGTTAATAAACTGCCCTGGAACCTGTTATGAGCAGCTCAAGAATACAAAATAAGTGTACTGCGTGCTAGAAAATCTTGAGTTTTGTCATCTAAGAGTTCAATGTCTGGAGCCATAGGATTCCATTTAGGATTTTGATGACAAAGGTTTATGGCTGTAAGAACTTACTAACTTAATGGGAACCAGCAATGAAACTTGTATCTATTTTATTTAAGTTTCCTGAATTTTAATACTCAATGGCAAGACACTGTTACTGTAAGACAGAATGTTAATATCCACATCTGAGTTTGAATTTCCAAGTCTCAGTAGTAAATGTATTGATGCTCACCATTGAGAAATTTTGGCAGTGTGAAAATCAGTAAACACCATGTGGATGAGAAAAATGCTTCTCACAAGTTACCCATGATTTTATTTTCTTTTTTTCCCCCAGGCTAGTCACGTCAAAGAAGGAGGAAGTGCAGGGCTTATTCCTAGCCAGTTCCTGGAAGAGAAGAGAAAGGCCTTTGTTAGGAGGGACTGGGACAACTCAGGTGAGATTTAATGAATTTCAGGAATAGATTTTGCTCTGACTCCATTTGTTTTGCTTTTCCTGCCTCCATAGATACTAGAAAACTGCTGTGTGAGAATACATAGAATACTGAGAAATGCTAATTATTATATTTTTGGCTTTGACTGAAGGAGAAAGGCTAAAGTCTTCATAGATACGTGAATCATTTTTGCCACCTACTGATGAAAACCTAAATGAGGTGGGAAAGGCATAAGAATTAGCTCTTTTGTTAAATTATGTTTTTATAGTATGCGCTGAAAGTTAATAAATTAAAAATGTTTGATGGATTTTTCTGTGCTCTTTACAAAGATTTCTAGGAAAATTAATTTTTTCCTCTGTGTTCGGTTCTTGCTATACCATTTGATGTGTACAAAAATAGATGTGATCTCCTGCCCTAGAATATATAGAATTCTAAAGTAGTCCTTGTAAATTTAATTAATTTAAACTTGCATATGTTCATATAAATAGGCTTCGGAAAAACACATTTAACAAATTATTAATTTGTTTCATATTTTATTTCTAGGGCCTTTCTGTGGAACAATAAGCAGCAAAAAAAAGAAAAAGATGATGTATCTCACTACAAGAAATGCAGGTATCTTTTAATATTACATAGGAGTCAAAGTTCTCTAGGCTTCTAAACTTGCAGAGGCTAGTGTATTCAAAGCTGGAAGATTTGCAGTAAAATATTTGATTATAAATTTGATAGATCAGATGGTTTTTACGGTTTAAAAGCAGTAGTGACATGTGAAGATATGGTGATGCAGAGTACGCCTTTTGGTAGGATGAAGTCAGAGAAGAACTGTGTGTTAAAAGAGAAAAAAGTGAAAGCTTTGTTGCCAGCAGGTTGAGGGATGCGACCCTTCCCCTCTACTCAGCACTGGTGAGGCCACACCAGAAGTGTACTGGGCTCCTGCAAGAGACATGGACATACAAAGATGATGAAGGGACTGGAGCATCTCTTCTATGAGGAAAAGCTGAGAGAGCTGGGACTGTTCAGCCTGGAGAACAGAAGGCTCAGGGCGAAGCTCCAGTGTGTATAAATACCTGAAGGGAGAGCGCAAAGAGGATGGAGCCAGGCTCTTTTCAGAGCCCAGTGATGGGACCAGAGGCAACAAGCAACAATGCAGGAGGTTCCCTCTGAACATCAGGAAACACTTTCTCCACTGTGAGGGTGACTGAGCTGGGCACTGGCACAGTGTGCCCAGAGAGGTTGTGGAGTCTGGCTCCTTGAAGATAATCAACAGCTGTCTGGATGTGGTCCCAAGCAACCATCTCCAGGTGGCCCTGCTTGAGCACTGGGGTTGGACTAGGTGACCTCCAGAGGTCCCTTCCAACCCTGACCATTTTGTGATTCTGTGAAAGGTCACTGATTGTTAATCACAGTTTTCCCATTCTGATCAATCTCGAATTTTCTCCTTGAAAGTAAAGGTAATAATCTGACCTTATGCTGTCCATGATGGGGTAACTATTTTATTCCCATACCAATTTAAAGCAAGAAAGCTTGTATCAGACTTGATGCCCTCTGAGTACTATTTATATTCACATGTGGCCTGTTGATGTATAGCAGGACTACTTTTTTTTCTTTCTTACAGTACTGACTGTGTATTAATGTTTTTTTGTACACTTCTCAATGTAGAATTTGATCGTCATGAAATCCAGATCTATGAGGAAGTAGCCAAAATGCCTCCTTTTCAGAGGAAAACACTGGTCTTAATTGGGGCCCAAGGAGTGGGCCGAAGAAGTTTAAAGAACAGGTTTATAGTACTGAATCCTACTAGGTTTGGAACTACAGTGCCATGTAAGTTATCAGCATTCCTATTGTAATACCATACTTCGAGTCTCTGATTATCTGGAAAATACCTGATGTTTATCTCAGTGATTCAGGGTGGGAATAATTTTGTCAGAGTATAAAAATGGTATAGAGTGGGAAAACAAAAGGTTTTTCATCAGACAACTGAACTAATGTATGACAACAGTGAAAATATTGGTAACTAGCAGTTAAATGTTACTGATGCTGCAGAAAAACAATTTTTGTATGTGCAGTATTGCAGTCTGCTAGTTTTCTTCAGTGTCAGTCGCCATCAGCTACTGAGGGGATTCTAGAAGTTCCTAGTAGTCTTCTGTAATGAACAGCCAGTAGAGTTTCTTAGCTCTGCTGTTGAGTTTCCCATCTGTAGAAGTACCCTAGGCATTATAAATTGTTACTGCAGTATTAGGAATGTAGGGAAAAGCAACAAACTTCCAATAAAACTGGAATGTTTGTGATCTCCGAGATCTGTATGATAGTCTGATGTTTTAACACATCTAGCCTCGAGCCCATGATTTTTCTTTTTTTCTCACTATCAACTTCAGACAAAAACCTCCTCCTTTACTGAAGTATTGCTTTCTTCCTGTCAATACTGAAGTATTGACTTCCTTCCAGATACTTTGGTCATTCACAAGATCATCTTTTTTTTTTAATCGGCTGCCTCCTGTTTGACTGCTGACCCAAGAAGTCCACCCTAGCTACATTACTATTCTCCTCTTGCTACCTGCTTTGCAGAATTTCAACAATAGTCTTTTCCCTTCTGTTTTCAGTGGGCAAAAAGCAGGTCTGATAATAGGGGAGGAGGGACAGGTCTGAAAGATAAATTGTGCCACGTGAGAGAACCAGTCTCATTTGCTGAATCTCTTAACACCAAAACTGGCCAGGGCACTAAGAATTGGAATGGGTGACTGATAATAAGGTTGACTTCTCAGTGTTACTTTTAGAAAGAAATCTTCCCCTGGGAATCTCATTATTTTATAGTTGCAAAATAGTAAGAAACTCTTTAGCACTTCTAAAATTTATTCCCTTTTTGAAAAGCCCTCAAAATGACTGGTTTCTCTAGAACGCTATATAGATGATTAGATATATATAAGTAATACAACACAGTGTTAAGATGCTTTTACTTGGAGCTCTTGAATACCCTTCAAAGGCATAAAAAGTAATTTTACCAATCTAGCAATTCCACAGTCTAATCATGCACATGCAGTACACAGTCTCTGCTCTGCTGTATTGCTTTATATTTAGATTTTAAGTAGGATAATCAGTAATCCTAGTTGGCCTCAGTTTCTTTGATTAGAAGAAATTTCTCCTGGTTTTTCACAGATTAATATGTTTGGGAGTTTTTTTGTTTGTGTTTTTTGGGGTTTGGTTGGGGTTTGGTGGGTTGTTGTTTTTTTTTTTTTTTTTTTGAAAATGGCTGAAATGGATCCATTTTGCTATGGGGAGAAGCATGTCCTTGGTGTTGAGTTTTAATCCAGCAAATGGTGCGATGTTTTTTCTTCCGTATGGATAGCTGAATTGTTAAGTTATTGTAAACTGTTAAAGCTCATTCTCCAAAATTTATTTCAGGCTGATTTTTTATTTTTTTTAAATTGTGTTAACCATCATAGTGTTAATCTTTCTGTAAAAACTTGGCTAAATCTAGATATTCTAGTAATGTTTATTGCTAACAGCTTCAGAAGATTGTTTCTCAAGCGGGATTTAGGTTTTCTATAATAATGAAGTTGATAGCGATTATTGGAAGACAGGGAATGCTTTCCACTTGTATTGCCAGGTTGCACGAAGTGGTGGTATGGCACCAAGCGGTGATACAAGTATTACCAAAGGGATCCATTCACTGTTATGTTCAATATATTCTAGAGTTGAAATCTAATGAAATGCAAGTAGTGGGCAGGTAATATGGTAATAGGACAGCAAAATCAGTAATAATCTGATTTTTTTTTTATTTTATTTACACTTTCTTGCTTAAATAATGTCTGTACTGCACAGTGTAGCCAATACCCAAGATAGCTGCTACTGTTTTGCTTAAATATTGGCTTTAATCTCTCTGCAGTGAATTTACCTTGCTTTAAAAAGGGTAAGTTGTCCTGGAAAGCAGCATTAGCTGTCCTCTGCTGAAATTCTGCTACAGTTGCTGGGCTTCTTCTGATATTTAACCTAACTTTATAGCTAGCTCAGGTGATTCTACAGTGAGTAACAGGGCAAGTACAGTGAGCAAAGCATGTGCTAGGGTGTCGAGGGTGGGGTGGGGCAGATTGTGATGTGTGCTCTGTTATTTTCAGAAGTGCATCTGGCATTTGAGAGTTAAACTTCCATTTGATTTCCAGGTGACTTAAACAATTATTTTATTAAGTGAATAATTAAAAAGATGACATGAATGAGTAGTGTATATGGTGTGGAGGAGTAATACAAAGGAAACAAGCAAGTGAGTGTGTAAGGAACATATAGAAAAGAATAGAAATAAAGGGAACAAGAGTGGCTATGCTCAGTTTTGAAACTTGCACTAGAATAATTAATTAATCTGCATATGGAACAATTATAACTGTATGTTAATGTTTATTATACTCTCTCTAACTTAATAGGCAGTCCAATCTCATATTTGTATTCCAAATATAAGAAGAGAACATTCAATTTAGATTTTAAATCTTTTGTTTAGTTACTTCACGAAAGCCAAGGGATGATGAAAAGGATGGGCAAGCGTACAGATTTGTGTCACGAGCTGAAATGGAGATGGACATTAAAGCTGGCAGATATTTAGAGCATGGAGAATATGAAGGAAATCTTTATGGCACCAAAATTGATTCCATCCTTGAAGTTGTTCAGACAGGAAGGACCTGCATCTTGGATGTAAATCCACAGGTATATAATTTATAATGTTACACTACAAGTGTAGGAGTGTAATATTGAAGAGGTATGCCTTTAAATTTGAAGGCTTCTTACCTGCTTTAAAGATCACAATATCAACTGGATTCTTGCATTTGTGGCACTTAGTTGGAATGAGTTAGAAAGATGGAAAAAACCCAACTTAGATTCTGCGTGAAAGAGGAGTCTTGCAGGGTAGTAGAGTCTTTTTAGCCAAGGAAGGAATTATGTTATGTGTTTCAAAAGGCAGTGTATGAGTTTCTAAAATAGAAGAATCTTGGCTTATGTGTTTCTGCCCATTGTAACAGACTAGTTTTGCAGTGCCCCTTAAATAATGGGGACATGTGATGAGTCATTCTCAAACTTAAGAGTTTTTTTTCTTTTTCTTCGCTTCTAGGCCCTGAAAATACTGAGGACTTCAGAATTCATGCCCTATGTAGTGTTTATTGCTGCTCCAGAGTTGGAGACTTTGCGCGCTATGCACAAAGCTGTGGTAGATGCTGGAATTACAACCAAACTTCTCACTGTAAGCAGATTATTTCATGTTTAGCTTGCTTTGAACAGGATGGTCTTACATTTTTTTTTTTTATTATTATTATTTTACATTTCATTTTAGATGGAATTTGTTCTGAAATGTCTCTTAAGAAAAGTTAGGCAAGACTTTTGCAGTTTACTTAGTAGAAGTTAATTATATACTATGTATATGGCAGATGGCTTCTTTCTTAAAAATAGACATCTTACAATTGTTTGTAATGTGTTCTTTTGGAAGCATCACCTTTGATTCTTTGCAGAAAATGGTAAATATTTGATGATGGGAGCTGTTCTTTTATGTAAATGTCTTTACTTCACTCTCCCCCAAAAAAATTTTGTTAACGTTTGTCTTCTAATATAGATGTGTGTTAAAAATGGAACCTGTCATCCTCAGTAAATTGCAGCCTGCATAAAAAAAATCAAAAAACCCAACAACAGAATGCAACTAGGCTTTATTTCCACTGTTGCAGCAGCACATGCTGGACTGAGAACGGCTGGGAGCTGCCAGAATAAGAAGTGTTGAATAGCTTCTCTTCCCCTTAACTTCCTTGGATTTGTCATGTAAAGCAGTGTGGCACATTTTATTCATTAGATCTTCTCTTTTTCTGAGACACAGTGTGTAGCCTAGGGAAACGAGACATGCTTCCTGCAGCACAGCAAATTATAAATATTCTGTATGGGCATTAACTTTTCCAGCTGCAGGACCAAAGCAAAATAAGCCAGTTTGAGCAGTTAAGAAAACTACCCTCTATGTTCAGCAGTAGAATTTCCCCATCTGATAAAAGCCATGGTTTGCTGACAACTCACAGCAATAGTGCTGCAGCTTAGAGAGTAGCAATACCTTGTATAATGCTGACAGGGCATCTAAAGCAATAAAATGGGGGGTAGGTTAATTTCACCTAAATTAATATAAGATTTTTAGTATTCCCACCCACCCCCCACGCCCCTGCCCCAAACCATTCTCTTAGCTACGTGAGAAACTGTCCAGTTCTAGTAATGGATTCTGGTTATCACAGATTCTAGTATCTCTGTGGGTGCTCTGTCTTTCTTCCTCCCTGCCCCAAATGACCTCTGAATTTTGTGATGCGTATAAAAGAAGGCAAGGTTAAAACTGTCCAGACAAGTATAAAAGTAATTTCCTGTACTTCCTAATATTTGATTCCCTAAGGGACATCCTTGCCTTTGTTTTACTTGTCCTTATGAATAATAAAGAGGATAGTTACATTTAAAATACACATTCATGTATCTTTACAGATATGATTTAGAATCTGTACACGTGTGTATAAAGAGTATGATTTCCTATTTCATATTCTTGTACTTCCTGAGCAAATGAAAACCAAATGTCTTTTAAAGTGTTATCTTTTGCTTGCTAGTGAGTCTGTCTACATTATTTCTAGCATTCTAAGCTGTTCCATTGCAAAAATTCTGGCTTTTGTGGTGGTGCATTTGCTTGTCGTCTTCATTTACTGTGAATAAAAGGCGATTCACAAATTTACTTTTTCATTTTGGCTTTTGTATTTACAACTATATCAGGACTTGAAAATATTAAAATAAATATTGTCAAGGGGACAAATCTCGTAAGTGCTTACAAAAAAATTGCTTTTGTGCAAAAGTGGAGAGGAATTTTCTAAGGATGTAAGACTAATGAAACATAAAAAACCCACTCAGTGGTAGCACTTCATGAAGGCTTCATAATGTAGGAAAATAAATTTCCTGCGTATTTTGCAGCTGATGTCAGAACTAAAATAATGCAGCAGTAGTTTAAAAATGAGGGAAATGATGTCAGGTGATAGAGGCTGAAACATAGCCTTTAAAAGCAGTAAGGTGTTCTAGAGTTTAATTCTATTAGACATACATCATTCATTGTCTTTCATTTCATATTAGTTTAAATTCTTTAATTTTTTGCTGCTTTCTCTGGAAATAAAAAAGGGCACAAATATATTTACACAACTGATTTACTCAGTCATTCCTAAAGCATTAATTTTATTCTGATCGGATTGTGAGTTGCACTACAAAATGATTAACTGCCTGTTGTGCATACCAGCCCAAGTTCATGTTTGTCTATTGACTTAAGAACTGCAAGACATTTGGTCACCATATTTACATTATTGGCACAGCTTGTAACTTTTTCAGCCCTTTCAACACATTTTTGCTGAAGTTCTGTATGGATTTACTATAAACGAAAAAAAATTTTTTTAAATATATTGAGTATATAGCTTTAGTCAGTTCCAGTATGTAATGAAGGGATACTTCCGTATTTGTAAGGATTTGCCAAATCTTCCATTCTTAGTAATCTTTAAAATCTCTTCAACAGGACACTGATTTGAAAAAAACAGTGGATGAAAGTGCACGGATCCAACGAGCATACAACCACTATTTTGATCTGACCATTGTAAATGACAACCTAGACAAAGCCTTCGAGAAGCTACAGGCTGCTATCGAGAGACTGAGGCTGGAACCACAGTGGGTCCCAATTAGCTGGGTATATTGATATTTCTCAAGAGGAGCTTAAGTAACAAATAAAATCAACTGCAGCAGATATGCTAACGGGATGTTGTGTAGATACTGACGATAACCTACAGCACCTGTGCATTTTTACTCTGTGTATATTCAAAAGTACACTATTCTGAATTTTTATAAAAATGTTGAAGGGAAAGTGTACTTAAATATGTAATTTATTTTAATTTTTCTAACTTTTTACAGATAACCTTTCTATTCATATCACATGAAGGAAATGCGTTTAAGCATTTTTATATGTTTTGATTTAGTACCTTTGCCTTTTTCGTCTAAGAAACTTTCAGTCATTCACGTCAACATTTACATCTTGGTCTTACATTTTCACTGTGATTTAAAAAAAGGATACTTGAAACAATTTTTGTAAAACTTGTTAATGTCAGTGTTTAACTGGTCAAAAATCTATAGCTCTTATTAGGAAAGAACACTAATTTCTTCGGGATTTTTTTTTTCTTCCTTAGAAAAGTAATAATTTCATGGGAGCAGAATTTTAAATACTAAAAGCAGCAACAAACACACAGCTCCATTGCTCTAGCTTCTTTCAGCTTCATGTTGGTGCATTCTTGATGTTTCACAAATTCTTGATGTCTCTTGATTTAGACAACTGTTGTGTAGGTTCCCTTATATGTGTCTCTTAAAATAACATAAAGCAATACCTTGCAAGCTGCTTATTAGGCTGTTCTTGGGAACCAACCTGTTAGCCTGTTGTGATTGAAGTGCTGACATTAGAAAGCTTGTACACAAGGTAATTCAGTGCAATTTGAGTAATAGTGAAATAGCCTGAGAGAGAACCTGATAACGTGGAGCACTGTAGGGTGATGCATAATGTTTAGGACTATTTATTCACACTTGTGAAAACACATTGCTTTTAACAAAAAAAAAAAAAAAAAAAAAAAAAAGGCATTTTCTTTTCCTAGGACATTGTTTGATATTTGTATAGTGATTTGTGGCTTAATTTCCTGCGCTATCTAGCTGGGTTCTATATTATCTTTTTGAGTATTTGTGTGTGACCAACTGCTGTATTTTTGAGTGTGATGTAATGGAATTTCTGTGCTTTTTGCTACATTGTTTTTCATTGCATTTTTCATTAGATAGCTTGTGAAATGGAAGCTTATGGCTAAAAAGCAATGTTGTTTATACTTTTTTTGTTTTACAACATACTTCCCTTTTGGTTAGTGACAGTTCTCCCCTTAGTAGGCTCATTGATGTAATTTGTAATAAGTTCAAGTTCATTGATCAAAACTTATACTGATGTAAATTTTTGCTTAGTAAGAACAAAATGAAAATATAGCTTGTTGCTAAGACTAGCTTTTTTTGTGACCATATTTTATATAATGTCAGCTGTTGTATATAACAACATTCACCATCACTTACCAGATTAGGTGTCTAAACTGAAATCATCTATTTGTTTAATTTCTGTTCCATCTAGTGACAGGCACCTGCCTTCTGAATTCTTTTTCAACCGCAAAGTGTGACATGGAACACTATCAAAAGGCAACTTCCTCAGAACTATTTCTGAAGGAAAAGAGGCTTAGACACTGTAAAACAGTATTGCTTCCTGGGGCTCTTAAAGACATTTATATGCACAAGGAAAAGAAAAGTGGAGTTGATGCAGTATAGGAGAAGTGTAAGTCTTAAAAAAAACCCTCAAAACACCTGTATACTACAGATGATTTTTACAAAGCTTATCAGGTTGGTTGTTGTGGAGGAAAAGCAGCAGTGGGGGCTTGAGATCCCCATGTATGTGGAAAATGTTAGTCTGACCTGTGTATAGCACAGGTAATCTTTGTGGCTGTTAATACTGAGATTTCAATCTTTTAGAAGGAATCTGAAATTCTTGAAGGAAAATTTGTACCACTACTTTGTTTTATTATACTTTTCAGGATGTTTTTTCTCTGGTTTTGTTTAAGTTTGGCAGATCTTTTCAACGTGGCACCAGCATGAGACACTTGTTTTCCTTTCCCAGGAGACATGTTCTGTGATCCTGTTGCTTAGAGGCTGCTTTGAGAAATGGATCGAGTGTTGTATGTAGCAGCAATGATAGCAGAGCCATTGCTTGACTATTTAATGATTTGCTATTGGCACTATATGCTGAACGTGACTAAACTGTATTTGCATACTGTGTAATAGGAGACCTACTTATCCTGTAAATAAGACATGCTATCTGGACAGATATGATGCCTTTTCATTATGAGTTAGAAAATAATCTATTTGTGATGCCAAAAGTGGGCTGAGCTCACTCTTCCCTAATGAATGGAATGAGAAGATTCTTCAGTTTCCATACCATAGTACTTCATATTGCAAGTATCACTTATTTTCATCTCTTTTTTTCCCCCATGAATTTACTTAACCAAATGAAACACATGAAACATGGGCACCAAGGTTTAGTCAGGAAGACCTCTTGCTCCTTCTATTTCCATCCCAGGGAGCACTACTGTCAAAAGACCCTCGCTAGTCAGCTATCTCCAAATAGCCGTGTATTTGCTAAAGCCTAAAGCTTTAGCTTTCACTGCAGGTTCACATAGTGTTTTTAAATCAAGCAGTTAGCACAGCAGAGCCTGGTGGCTCACTGTTTGGTGTTGTTATGTAGATGCTAATGAGAAGTACAATTCTGAAGCAATAAGAGAAGATGTCTTGTTTAGGTTGCACGCAGAGATCGGATCAAAGTGTCTGCAAGTTTTAACTGGATGTCCACATGCACTGGGCCGGGGGGGACAGGGGATGGGACAACTAAACCCAAACACCACGCTCCTTGCCTTTATTCATTAATTCTTGAAAAATGAGAGTTCAGATTGGCGGGCATATGATGTTGGGGGGTAGAAGAGGGGTTGGGTTGGTTTTATGGTGGTGGGTTTTGTTTTTAGCAAAACCAAAATTTGATTTTCATCAGATATTCTGCTTAGTTTGTCACTACCTGGTAGGATGACTAGAATGAGAATGACAGTTACTTCTTTTAAAGAGCATTCTTGGAGGTTCTTAGAATGATGGTGCCATTTCAGTCATATACACAGCAGCAATAGTCTCTACCTGTCAGGTGTGCTAGATCAGATGTTAGGTAGACACCTGCACATTGTGCAGTTAGGGGAGAAAGACACTAAGAAAGGCTAGTTTTGAGCAAGTGAAAATACTTCATTTAACAGCTGTTTGAAGTACTTTTAAGGAGGTCAAATAAGTAGGATTTCATGTATCTTATTCTGTACTAAACATTCATTTTACAAATAATAACAGGAAAACTTTTTACATTGACTGTTAATGATAACAATAGGTGTGTCTGAGCGAGGTGAAGATGCTGCTAAATGTTTAAGATATGTGGTATGTATCACAAGATAAATATTTAAGTAGTTTAGAAAAGTAAATTATCAAATAGTTGTCTGTGTATATGTATGTATGTGGATGGTAAAACAAAAAATGCTCACGTCTGTTATCACATTACTAAGCTACCATGACTTAATCCAGAAATGTACCTGCATGTGAGACTTTAGAACTGGTACACTTCTCTACCGCGTTTATTGTGTTTACTAATGTATATTTTTCTAAACATACAGATATTTCAATCTAAAAATTCTATATTTATCTGTAATTTCTATCTGTTTTGGACAGTGCATGAGGTGCTGTAAAATTCTGTACATATAGAGACTTATAGAAGAAACACTGTAGTTGCCCTGTGAATGAAAAGTTATACATAAAAAGTACAGTCAGTATGCCAAGACCCGTAAGTTATTTCCTTAAATGCACCAAAAATTCCCTTAAGTGTGTACCAAACTTTAGTGTAAATACTTTGGTGCACATGTTACCCTAGCAGGTCTACTTTAGGTTCTACATCATGTGACAAGATGCAGTCAGTAAAAGTTTAGTGGGATAATTATAATGGGATATGTCATCTGACATAGATTTATGAAAGTCCTTCAAAATGTTCTGTAAATCTAAAATGAAAGTGAAATTGGAGCAGAATCACAGACCGATGTAGGCAAGGGAAATTGAATTTATAACCAATGCAGTATCCTTAATTTGTGCTGTGTTTTCAGATCAGTGCAGCTCGGTGTACAAAAGCTTTGTGGAGCAGGATGGCAGATCAGCTCACCACTTTTGAATTTGTGTTTATATAAACTGCCACATCTTGGATAGGCTCAAAATGTGACGCTTCTTCCCAATCTTCTATACAATTCTAACTCATTACATCTTCTAAAAGCATACCTAAATTACTTGATGTACAAATCACCTGCAGCTCAGTGTTCAGGAAGTCATCTGGGTTTTGTTTTGAAGAGGGTGATTTGAAGGGAGATAAGAAATAGGAAAGTTTTTTCTCTTTGAAACAGAAATTTCCTGGCTAGGTACCCTTTCGAGCCAAGCTTGCCTCCGTGCTGTGCTTAAGGACCAGTAGAGAATGATCAAGTAGAGCACCACTCCAGAAATCAGGAGATGCAGGTTATCACCTGTTTTTACACGTGAGCTATTATTGTGAACATAAACAAATTCACACTTTACCTACTCCTTGGTTACTCTTCCAGGCTTCCTCTGTCTTGCTGCTTCATTCGGACTGCGTTGAGGCAGCTGCCGTTGCTCAGTACAGCCATAGTGCCTGCTGCAGTACATTCCCCGTCACTCATTGTGCCTGTAGGTACAGCTTTAAGACAAGCCACAGATGGGCACATCCAAATGTCTCTGGACTACTTGCTTCATGCAGGGTTTCTTGCCTCACCCAAATTCAGAAGAGTTACATTGTTATTGCCAAACTTCATGATACTACTTTTGCAAAAGTGATAAGGTCAGTTTATTGATGACAGATAGTGGTTATTGGATACAAAGACTGGTATCCTGCTAGGCCTTTTGCCTTAAACACCCCTCCGGCTGTCAGTCCCTACACAAAACCTCTCCCAGGCCATTAAAAGGATTTCTGTAGTTAAGGTATTTTCATTTGCTTTCGCTGGTGGACTGTCATTACTGAAGGGGGTGAAGTCCTGGCCCAAATTTTTTTTTGCTGCATTTCTTTTTTTGGCGTACCCTTCATTTAATAAGCTTTACTGGTGGGAATCTTCTGGGATCCTTGGCTTGTGTCTTGTAGAGGAAATAGTGGTCAATATAAACATCGGTATTTAAGACTGGTATAACTTACAGGGTTTAGTCTCAAGAGAGATACTAAAAATAAAATAGAGAGAGAGTGAAAACACTTGAAAAATAACCAATTTTTCAGAGGCAGCTTTGGCTTCCAAACATATTAAAAGTGCACTCTTGGGCGCACGCACACACATACAAATAAAACTTGGGGGTAATACTGCAAGAAATTCAGAGACAGTATCTGCTATTTTACCTGAATCCTCCATGGTGGGATGCTATTCCACAACCTGTCACATTTTAAACTGCTGTGTCCTCAGTTCGTTTGCTGGTACTGCAGCTGGAATTTACCTCTACAGGCTTAAAAACAAACTTCAGCTTGGTGAAGGCTATTAAACAGTTTCACCCCCAAACACAATTTTTTTTTTTCCAGCAGAGTCTCAGCAATATTTATATTCTATAGAATAAGTTACACTTGAAGTAAATGCAAATTTTGTTCTCAGTATTTTCAACCTTTTCTCATACTAATTGGGTATGGAGTTCCTTTTGCTGCTGAGGCAGTAGGTTGGATGTGGAATACTTGCTGACCAGCCTGCCAGGCTAACACGGTTAAAGTAGACCTGGAACCACTTTCTCCCATTTATCCTTTTCCTTTTAATGTCATTAGCTTCATGCTAATGGTTGTCCATGTGAGTTCAGCTGTCCTCATGGTTGATCCAAGTATTACTCCCTAAGTAGCCAATTTTTACCTAAAATACAGTAAAACCCTCTTCCAAAAACCCAAGTAACTTCTCTGTTATTTGACCTCTTACATGATACATAGTGTAGAGCAAAATGAACGGCACTGCTTTGTACAGTTCTGGGGTGGCAGCAAAATTGTTGGCTGTAAAAAAAAAATTTTTTTTTTGGCTGACTTTTGTTTGTTTAGGTCTTGTACACTGTTTTATATGGAGATAATGGTTGAAATGTATTTTTTCCCCCCCTCTGAAAATGCATGTTGAGCATTCCTTCCCCTCCCCCGCTCCCTCATCCTATATTGCCTGTGTATAACATTTGTGTACTGTGGTATAAGAAAGGGGACCACTTCCTTAGGTTTTAAAATAGAAGAAAGTGTGCCGCTCTCCCACCCCAAACTGGGCTAAGAACTGTAAAATCTTGGTTAAGTGTTTGGATTTAAATGTGTATTAGAAGTTTGTCACAGTGTATTTCCTTACCTTGCTGCTTCTCACAACTGTTTTTTGCCTGTTCGAAGCTCTGGTGGTTTTCTGTTGTTTTTTTTTTTCTTCTACAGCATATTAAACTGAATTTGACATTTTAAAACTTTAAAAACTGCTCTCCTGTAAAAAAATTTCTTTCTTTAGCTGAAAACATACTAAAAAAAAAAAAAGTCTTAACTATTAGCTAAACTTTCTAATGTAAACCTGAAGATAATTTAATACCTGTTTGAATACAGTACTGTAGAGCAGACCTAGGAGATGGGACTTGTTAGCATTCTGACTTTATCAGTATGAAGTCAGCTAATACATAGGACATTTTTAAATTGTGACTTGTTTTCTAAAACCCCCCTTGTCTTTTTCATAGCTAATATTTTCACAATAAACACAGCCAAACATAAAAACGTTAATGTACAAATTGTGAAATTCTGTTTAATTCCCAACAAAATATTTTTGTATATAATAAAGATTTAATATTGAAAAAATGTAATTAGCTTTTTTCTGATTTTTTGGTCATACTCTGAATTTTAGCCAAATAAGCTGTCAAGAAGCAATCTGTGCACACCTGCCTTCTATCTTTACCTGTCTTTACCTAATTCTTTCCTGCTGAAACTTTGCTCTGCATTAGCACACTATCCCTGCTTATGTGCTAGTACCAAATATTACGCTGACAGACTCATCTGCACAGATTGGGCTTTGCACTCTGGGTGCTGCTTTGGGATTTTTTTTCAGTGTAGCAGGCTTGGCAGGTAAGTGCGCGCTGCTGGTATCGTGTCTTTGGGTCTCATTTAGTGCTCACAGTTCAGAAAAGCAGCTTGTGTTGGTCTTGTTGCAGCTCCGTGTTCTTGAATGTGCCAAGTACCCACTCAGTGTATAGAGCTCTTGGGGCCTCTTCAGCCATCCTGTAAATGTCATCATTGCTGAATTTGGGCCTCTTCTCTTCTGAGCACCGCAGCACTAAGGGAGTTGTTCTCCTGGGCCCACGCTTTAACTGGCCAGCGTACAAAAGCCCAAGGGACTGAGGACTGGAGTTTGTAGGAGGCAAGTGCTTGTTGCTAACAGCAATGCTGAGCCTGCTGGCCTCTGGAGACAGCACACACTCTTTGAAGAGGCTGCTGACCCCATCTTCCCTGGTCCCGATTTTGAATTGCAAAGGTGCAGTTTCTTTCCCCTTCCTCCTGGGGAATGCGGAAGTTTAGCAAAGGGAAGCAACATTTTGCGGAGGGAAGTCAGGGTGTGAAATCAAACCTTTTATGAGACAAGCTCCAGTCTTCTCTGAAGGACCTTACAGCCCTTTTACCACCCCCATTTTCTAGGGAAGACCCCCTCTAACCTTGAAAAAGCATTTTCTGTATGAGGCCTGCCTGTCACAAGAAATCGCAGTTCTATCTAAGATATAGTGGATGCACATCCAGCTCTTCTAAAGCAGATTCTGAATAAATTTGGATCAGTGCAGCGTAGGCTGGGTCCCTGAAGAGGCTGTCCTCATTTAGCTTAGGGAAGGGCAGGACAAGAATTACTTGTAGAGAGACATGTTGGATTCTGTTGTTCCCTTGGATCTTCACATCCCCTGCCTGAGCGATTTTTAATATTAATGTGCATAAGGATCCTGCTTTCAAGAGCATGGAAGAAGGAACTGGAGAGAAAGTGATGAACATATAACCCGCCTTAGTGTTTCTTTCCCCTGTCAGCTGTGCTGCTCGCTCAGTTCTAAAAAGGCCATCCAAGGCTGGCTGCTGGTCTGAAGGTGCTTCCATGGTCACCGAAGTGCTGCTAAAGGAGGAAAGCTGGGAAACCTCTCCACAAAGAGCACACAGAAGGACAAAGCCAGGACTGAAGTCAGCCAATGACTTCTGCAGACACACCGATCAATCCTGGAAGTATGGCAGCAGATAAGATGAGGAGCCAAGACACCCAAGCAACCTTCATGACTGGCAGGAAGCCTGGGGTCTCTGGGGCACATGTTGTGTGAGTCTGAGGCTGCCCTGTCCTCCTGAGCACAGGTCCCAGTGCTGCCACCCCTCCTTTCTGGGTGTCTCTGTACCCTCCCCTGCTCCCACCCTGAGGCGGGTGGCATCACACACAAACGCAGCCTGCAGTGGTGCCTCATGCAACATTTCCCTGCGTTCCCGTCTGCCAAAGGGTTACAAGCGGCAGGACTGTAGCGGAGTACAGGGCCTGTGTCCTCCTTGGCTGTAGCTGTGAAGCTGCTAGGGCGCCCCAGCACCAGAAACACTGCCAGCCCCTCAGGTGCCCTTGCTTTGGCAGCAACGTTTATGCTCCCCAATCTGAACCCGTTCAGCAGATTTAACTGTAGGAGAAGACAGAGTTACACGCGAAAGCCAAATAGCAGGAAACAAACAAAACCTTTTTTTAATGATATTTCCATAGAACACCTAGTGTGTGGGGTTCCCCCCCCCCCGCTTTCAACAAATCCCTTCTCCTACATATATGACACAGCATGCACGCCCTGAAAGCAGTTATGCAATACAGTGCACATAAGGTTCACACCAAAACTCTGTAAGGAAGATCAGAGCACGCTGAGGGCGGCACTATGTGGATGCCCGCGTAACCACTTGCCATCTGTGGGCACCACCTTTCAAGGGCATGACTGGAATCCCCAGAAGAACAACAATGGAATTTAAATGCATGACGTTATAAGTTATACTATTGTTTTGACATAGTATTTAACAGAAAGTTTTGATGAATCAGTCAGTTACAGAGGCAACTTTTGAGTAGTGGCTGCAAAAGAAGCCCTCCCCATTTACAAACACATACCACCCCCAGAAGCAGAGTAACATGCTTCCATCCTCCTAAAGGACATTTCCATATACACCAGTGCAAGGTTCAGGCAACACCATCAGCTTCATTTAACAGATGAGACACAGAAACGCCAACAGCTCAGCACACAAGGCTTGTTCTGTTCAGGGTACAGAAAAGGTATCACGGCGCTTTTTAGCAAAGTCCACTTCCTCAGGGAAGGCTTAACCGGCATGAGTTTTTAAAGACCTTTTAGACAATCTGCTCAAGACCGTGTGGGAACAGAGCCGAAAACTGAACCCAGGACTTCTACCTGCTAGCTAAGCTGCTGGGCCTGGCTACTGATCACCCCCTGACACACACAGCTGCCTGCTTGTCTGTCAGTCATCTCGCAATCTTACCTGAAAGTACTGATACACCGCTCACCTGGAACAGCATCTTCCCAAGCCCATATTTACAGCGATCTGTGCTGCATTTCTGTCCCATCCACATGATTACAAAAAATTTTGAAGAAAAAAAGGCAAAATAGTTAAAAGCACAAAGTGCTTTACTAACACTTTGCTGTTAGTCAAAGAAACAAGCAAAACATCTGCACTTAAAATGTCATATGGGTGAAATGATTGTTTTTGTGGAGTGCAGCAGGGACATTTCATGTGCACAGACCAAAAGGCATTGCCGTACCTCAAAGAGAAAATTCAGAATGCAATTCAAACATCTGAAACTCACTAAGGTGAGTAAAAACCTTATTAGAAAACAGAGATGCTGTACAAAGGCATAAATCCCTAAGGCAGTCTTAGTTTTTGAAAAAGAGCATTTTTTTATTTCCTGCAGTGTGCAGTTCACATCCGTAAAGCCAAACTACACTTAATAAATGAAAAACCTAATCAAGTACCTCTTTGAGTGCCCTCCATTCCACTTGCTCCAGAGTTGAAGACATTCTGCACATAAAGTCTTAAACGAGCAAAACATTTACTGCATTGCAGAACCCTGGATTTCCACACCCTGCTTGTTTGCTTGCTTACAAAAAGCAGTTTGTACTTTGCAGTTTTCTCCCACGCATATTAATGCAAGCAATCAGGCTTCTACTGCCCTGCAGATGAGACGAGTACCAAAGTAGCTATGTTCAATTTCTGTTCCAGGCTTTTATTTTTTAATTCCTCCCCTTTTATTTATGCATAAATATACATACCTTAATGAAACTGCAGAGCAGCAGCACACCTGACGGCAGGGCACAGTGCTCAAGCCAGGCATGCCGCATCCACCCTGACCTCTACAACCCCCAGCTGGACTGCCGGAAGTACTCTACTGAGTGGCTCTACTGCTAGCTCAAACACACCGACACTACCCTGCAGAACTACAGAAGAAAGGATAGGCTAGAGCAGTAACTGGTTACTCAGCAAAGCTCCTATACACTCCCACCTAAAGCATAAAATCCGTACAATGCAACATAAAGAACAAGTGGGAAGAATCTAGGTTCTTTCATAGTTACAGCTTTTACAGAAGACTCTGTCATTTCCAAATTAATGTTTGATGAAGCAAACAGCCTTTGCACGACATCAAATCTTCCTCTGTCAGTGAGAGTAGCCACCAAAGGACTGTTCAGCGCCACAGTGCCATCGTCTGAAGCGATGTTAGGCTGTATTTATGAGAGAGAGCAAAAGACAGAGACATTAAAAAGGTTTTCCAAGCAGTGCTGTTTCTGCCATTGCATAGCTCAGTTCTCTCTTACAGAACCACCAGAGATCTTCAAGGCAGTCGCAAAAGGCCATCCCAAGTCTCAACAAGTACGACATACTCATCCAGAACCAAAGCTCTATGGCACCCTTTAAGGAGAAACATCTCTCCTGTGTCCTTCCCTCAGTTCAACTTCTCTCACTGCAGATCACACTGAACTCTCACTCTCACTCTGAGCAAACAGTGGCACTCCCCTTGCCCCTACATATTTAAAGGGTTTTGGTATTATTTTTGTCAGTGAGCTTAGAAAGCTTAAAAAAAGCCGCGCTCCATTCCTTCAGCAGTTTCAATAATGGCCTCGGAGTTTCGGAACTTCAGAATTTGCCAAGGCCCAAGCATTGCTGCTATCAAAGTGAAATTTCAGTTTCCCAAGGGCAGGTGATTCCTGTTACTGAGACTCCAAAATGGTCTAGTGAGGCTATTAGTAAATTAAAATTTGAATTAAATTATGATTTTCTTTTGCTCATAGACCATGAAATCTCCCAAATACAGAAATGTTTTAGCAGTTAGGTATCCACCTGCAATAAATCACCTGCATCGTTTGACACTGTCAGACTGACCTTGCCTAAGCAATGCCTACAGCTGAAATCTGCACCAGAGCTTGACATCTTCTTTATTGGGTGAGAAACACAGTAAGGCAGCGAACACAGTCATTACTGCTGCTGGGGCCCACACACTACACCGTCACATTTTGATTACTCACCAAATAACACAATGCTGGAACAACCTGAAGATCGCAGCAGGCACGCAGCAGGACAAGAGTGTAATCAGACAGCTCTGTGAAGGAAACATTAAAAGGGAAAGATTGCTTCCAGTGAACACTGCCCAAGGCTGGCTACTGGAAAAGGGGGCTTTCTTAACAGTGAGCTCTGTTGTGGGGCTCGCCTGCTGAGCAAAGACAGACGAGCTCCATTTTTGAGGCCTATCTGCAGGTACAGTAAGCACCTCATGAAATGGATGCTGGAGACCAAAGTGATGCAACGCTGAGGACAGTTGTCACAAGTGCTCTGCTGGACATCTGGAAGAGGCTGATTCAGCCCTTTCCTGCCCGCTTCCCAGAGCACAGAATAAAATGGGATGGGCGATGGGTACAAGCCCCACACTATCTCTGCCCTTGAGAAAAGGCAGCTTGTAGGAAAGGGGTTTTCCTCCCCATCATTCTTGTCTCCTGCCTAAGTATCTCCCCAGTGTCTCACTCTGAGTCTGCAGGCTAGATGAATGATCTAGGCCTTAAATAAAACAAGTACCTCCGCACTCAAAATCTGTAAGAGATGCTGACTTCAGCAAAAACACAATTTGAGAGGAATGACATAGCTGAGACTGCCTTGGGGCAGGAAGATGGACTAAATGATCCCTGTGGCGCCCTTCAACTCTGCAACTCAGAGGCTGTAATTCCTAACAGAAGCAAGAGACATAAACCAGCTTTTGATTCTTGACCCAGCTACACTTATGCCTGGACATTAGCAGCAGACATTATGTCCCTAGCCAGGTGATAATGCAATACATTCAATTAACTGCGCCCTGCTGTTAATAGCATCTGACAAGTGTTACCACATCAGCAGGTTTCTGTTTTCTATCTGTTTGCTGTTTTCACAAATGAGTTAAGCTTTCCTACCTGGGTACTGTGTGTATATGGATGCACACTGACATTTTGCTGCACAGTGCCATGTCTAACTACCACCACACTGGACTTCCCTTCGTTATCTTAATGTCAGGAAATTCTTTGTATATAAGAGAGAGGAGAAAAAGACAGGAAAGCCTGTCTTGGACTTTGCAGGTAGCTTTTAATTAACACTGTAGTGCCAACTAGATTGTGAGGATGGCATTTGTTTGACATTATGTTTAATCTCCTTTTTCAGCAGCTGCAAAAGACCCTCTAATTGCAGTGTCTCTATGTTAAATTCATTTCTTCTAAATATAGTTTGCACCTGAACATTATATGCTGTTACACACAGACAACACCTAATTTGTAATTCTCAGCATTTAGGTGGGAAGAAACCTGGTATGCAGTAAGAACAGAAATTAGCTTGCCAAACTGGAAATGCCCACACTCAGCAGAAAGCAGAG
Organism: Ibycter americanus; assembly: GCA_035590275.1. NCBI lineage: Eukaryota > Metazoa > Chordata > Aves > Falconiformes > Falconidae > Ibycter > Ibycter americanus. The sequence continues at coordinate 110,882,069 of JAVJGI010000050.1, read as the reverse complement.
CTGCGCAGTCTTGGGGGAATGTGTATTTCACAAGGAAGATCTGTCAGTGATTGAGGGCTGAATTTAATTCACATCCAGGAATACTAAGCATGGTATACCAAACTCATAAAAAAGGAACAGAACAAATTATGTTCACTCAGCTCACCAACTGCTCAAAAAAGCCATAAATGCTTTAACACAGAGGGAGCTTCTAAAAGGAAAAAAAAAAAAAAAACAACCAAAAAAAGGGCTCTTTTCTTCATTCACAACATACCAGAGATGGCACTGATGAGGAGGTGAGCAGCTGAAAAGAGCTCTTCATCCTGAGGCTGGTATTTCTGCAACAGCAGCTCACTCTGTAAACTGCACCCTAAGAGCTGCAAGAAGTCAACCAGGTCTCGTAGTTGTGCAGATTTTAACTCCTTCAGATCCGGCTTGTCTCCTGTGCAGATATCATCTAACTGGAAGCAAAATAGAAAGTAAAATTTCTTGAAAAGAGAAAAGTTCAAGCAAAAGAGAATGCTAGCTTCATTCTGAAATTACTTTTGGGAAGCAAGCAGAAGTTCCTTCATCTTACCACGTCCTCCAGGGCAGTTACCATTTCTTCATGGAGCAAGAGTTCACAAAGGTTTTTATATAAAGCTCTTTGCTTGTCTTCCGGCAGCTTCACAAAGGGCTGGAACTGAGTCCTCAACCATGACAGATCTTTCCCAAGAAAGCAGTAAAAAGTAAAACAGTATTTCTACACAAATGCCAGTAAAAACGGTTAACATTTTTGCTGTGTGTTTCATAAGCTCATTTACCACCACATCTTGACATTCTGATTTCCATCAGCACAAGTTATAATGCAAGGCTGGAACACATCTGATCATATTTCCCTAACAAGCCAATGAAGCTCATTCAATAAAAATTCTAAGAAAGAACAGCCACCAAGGATCAACATTCACTGTTCAATATTTTTAGTATTTTAGAAGTCAGTATTTTAATGTTAACTGAACTAACCATGTATTAGGTTTCTCACTTGAAATTTCATCTTGAATGTTCGTTTATAAGGCAGAATGAAGAGTTCTGCTTATAACTTCTTAATCTGTGGGTTAATATGAATTACAAAGTCAATGGTACGAGTTTACAGACAGAATTAAAAGTTCCTATTTGCAATCCTAAATTGTTGTTGGCCTCATATTTCATCAGGTGCATCAAAGAATTACAGCCCTTCACCCCTGGCCTAATTATTATTATAAAAATCAAGACAAAAATATCTTCTTTATTGAAATACTGAATTCCTTGCAATACATACAACAGAAGCACAAGGCAGTTCACTGCATTTCTTTCCCCATAATTCAACTATGACACTAAAACAAAATGCTTTGTGACACCAAATTAGCACTCTGCTAAAAGAAAGTAAGTTTTTAGTCAATAATGCCAACTGGAAGGTTGGAATGTGCTTTTCCACTTCCGAAAACATGGGCATGCAAGTGTTCTTAACCTTGTTTAGAAGAAATTTTTCTCCATGTCACTCTGGTCAAGAAACACACTCTCTTTAAAGATGCCTTTTATATCTAAAAATTGCTTCATTGGAAAAAAAAAAAAAAAAAAAAAAGCCCAGCCACAGGCAGATATTTTTTGTACCTGACGCAATTATATGACCGCCTATAAAAATAACGGAAGAGGAACCCTACTTTAAATTGCTTTAGTAGAAACAATTTTTAAATTATTTTTTTTTTCCCCAAAAGACAGTTCAGGTTAATTAAAAAAACCTCCAAGTCATTTAAGCAAGAAAGGCACAAAGGTATGTCAAGCTAAAACATAACACAAAACAGCGGCATACCATTCTTTCACAAATAAGTGTTTTATAACATATGGAGGCACAGTTATTCCTTTCAAACAAGTCTAAACTGGAGAATGACAGAATTTTTTCAGAACAATGAGTATCTATTTTGGTCACAGTTAGTCTACTGAACAGCCATTAACAAAAGGTGAAATTCAGAGATAATGAAAGTGATTGTTCATCATTAGAACCAGCTGTAAGAAACCTACTAAGAACTAATTAAAACTAAGTGTGTTTGTTTTCCCTTTTTTCACTCCTCTGGGGACAATCCTACCCCTTCCTTCCTCATCCCTACAATAAACAAGTTGTGCCTGGCCCATTATAACAATTTGCAAACTTCCATTTAAATAACATTTTGATTTCATCAGCCTTGGCTGATACTGAAGATTTCTATAAAGCTTCTCAGAAAATAATGAGGCTAAATGAAGGCGGGGGAGATGTCTTTGTAATTTTTGAGACTTAAAATAACCTTTAACTGAGAAGTTTTACTGCAAGTATTTTCCAAATAATGAACAAATATTTTCAGTGACCCTTTCTGAATGAAAGCATAAATCATCACTAATCTTATAGGGCTTATCTGGAATGTAACAGAACTGGCATAAACCCCTGATTTTGTAAGATCACATTTATGACAAAGGGATTCAGGATGTTCCTAGGGAACAGTCCACTGCATATACCTACTGCTGAAGTAAATTTTTCTATTCTTTCCGTGCATTCCCCCAAGAGCTCCTGATAAGGGCTATTAAAATGAACTAACATAATTTCTTATGTACTTTCATACCAGATTATTTCCTCCTATCATATTGCTTAACTCGCTGTAATGTAATCATGTAAAGCATTTCTGGTAATACCTTGTTTCAATACACTTAAAGAAGCATCACTGGGAATGAGGGTTGTAGCTCCAGAGTGTATCTCATTATCAACAGCATCTGGCTGATGGAAAAATGAAGCATCTCTGAATAGTGCTGAATGGGGATAAGTTGAGCCTTCTGCGCTTTCTTTTTCAAAACCTCCTTGCTGTTCATCTAGCAGACAAAATTCTGTAATTAGAAATTAAATTTAAAAAAATAATTAATAAAATACACAAGCAATTACTGAATGAGATGCTAGATTATATAATCTAGTGTTCTCGCATGTTATTTCTCCATGTCTCATCTCTTCTAGATGGAGAGAATGGCAATGGTTGCTATGTATGTGAATTATTGAGCATTACTGCAGCCCTGATGTTTGGTACAGTGTGTACAAAGGTCCTGTGGTGCAGCTACCAACTTCAAAATGTGACACCAGCTCCTGTGAATTAAAGTAATGCAGACAGCAAATAACATGAATACTTCTCACTGATATTGTAAACCTGAATGCTGCATACAAGAGATGCAGGTATGAATTCTTCACATTTTCTACCAATTCAGAGATGTGCTGTAAGGTAGGCTACAGACCCACTCGTGATGGGAGACACATGAAAGCACCTTGAGATTCATAAGAACTCCGAAAGTCCCTCACAGAGCTTCTTCTGGTCATGGCACTGATAGACTCCTCTTTCTCAGCCAAGCCACAGGTCCATCCTCAAGTACACCAGATGAGTGGAAAATAGGGGGCTTTTCAGAGTCTCTAAAGAACTTCACCCAGGCGTGTTCACTAATAGAATCACTCTGCAATACTGTTTCTTTGCAATAACTTCATGGATAAAATAACACACCTTGGCTGGATTACACCTTCTACCTCATCTTGATGATGAGCACTGGCCTACCTCACCCAGACACTAATTTCTGCTGATTTCCTGCCACTGCAATGACCCCACCTTGATGAAGCTAAGGGGCTCCTGGAACATACACAGGGAGTTAAGCTAAGAAATCTGGAATATCAAGTTCTGCACTCGTGTCCAATATTGTGCCCCAAGATGCAGAATATAATCAAAGCCATATGCATATTTTTATTATCTTATATTGGCTCAAATGCAAGATTTGTAACTCTGCCCCTGGCAGTCTGCAGCAGGTCTGAGGAGAATGCAGGCAGGCTAGCAAGAGAAACTCAATTTTAAAGTAATACCTGACAGCAAAAGGAAAAAAAAAAAAAAAAAGTAACTAATCAAGTACAATGCTCCCACGTACCAGGCACAAAACCTAAATATAACCTTCCTGCAGTTGTAAGAGTCTGTCTCACCAAATTAAGGACATTCAAAGCAGATGAGAAGGCATGGAGAGCACTCCAGCAGCAGAAAAGCTTTTTCAAAGGGAGAGCAGACAAAGAAATCTCTGCCACAAAGACAAACGACAGAGACCTTTATGCCTGCATAACCCTTCACAGAGGACAGCAAGCTAGAGATGAGCAGAAAGCGATTAACACAAATCAAAGAACTTCCCAAAGCAACAAGACCCCAGACAGCAGCTAAGGCACCATAAGCCCAACATGCTCATGCTGCTTTCAATGATAATAACAAGGCTTTCACATGAACCCTGAAGGAGGAAGATAGTGCTAAAAACTACCTGCCCTCCTAACGCAGAATGGTATTAATAAGGGAAGTCAACACACAGCATCATGTGAAAAGTTTAAGAGATACAGACCCTGCTGTTAAAACTTGTAATAGGACTTGATTCAGAAGAAAATACAGGACTCTGAAAGTTTTGTATTAATAGGACTGTTAATTAATTTTGTATTGCATTAATTTTGTAATACTCCTTAAAAAAAAAAAAAGAGAGAGAAGGGAAAATAAGTGAATGAAAGAATACACATTATACCATGTTATTTTCTCCACTGAATTCTATTACATCCATTGATGACAAACCTCCAATAGCGCACTTAGATCTTGTTAGTTATTCAGAAACATTAACAAAAGTGGAAGAAAACCAGAGACTATCAAGGAAAACAATCAAAGTCAAGCAGATTCCTTTGCCTGGAGAAGGTGAAAAGATTAGGACTGTTTATTAAGAGCAAGCAAGTCACACATATATACAAAGCAAAGTAAATCAGTTGAGTGCTACTATTCCTCCTGTTTTGTAAAGCAAAAACAAGAGAACTTTCAGTAAAACTTTAGAGACACAAAGCTGCAAAGCCTTTAACAGGAACAGCTTTTACATGTAGTGGAAAATTAGCCTGTAGAAATCAAACGGAATGATTACAGGAAAACATTAAGGTAAAGTGATCAGAAAAGGATTAGACTTTTTTTTTCTTTCTTATTTATTTATGAAAGTGTTCAAGTGTGTCCAGTCACATTAGCCAGAACATTTTAAAGGAAGTTTATAAATCACTCTTCCTTACAGAACAACTCAAGCACTGTCAGTGGCAAAGAAACAAAAAACACTTACATGCACATTACGCTGTAATTACCTGTGAAGAGAATCCTATTATGTTACACCTGCTACTTACCCCTTTCAGTCTCATGTGAAAGGACTATGTCTCTGGATTTAAATTCAAAGGCTATTTTTATTTCCATAAACAGACACTGATCACTGCTCAGACATTAAGAAGTTGAAGGTTAGGCTCCACCACACTTATTTTGCTGGTAAATCCCTAATTTTGTTGTTAGTTCCTCCGCCTTACCTTCTCAATGACACTCAGGCAAGGGATGATAGCACAAATTAAAAAAAGAGGCAAGACACAGGTTGTTTGAGATAGAACATGGACCAAGCTGTGCTGGTTTTGAAGTTTACAAGACATAACATTAAATATAAAAAAAAAAAGGTGGAAAAAGAAGGAGAAGTGAAAAAAGAGTAGAGCAATACAGGTCATTAACAAGACCCATGTATTATCAGCTAGCAGGACACAGGAATTTCCATCTAGAAATCACTTAAGTAGGCTACCAGCTATACACCTAGGTAGTCAGACAGCCTTAACTGCACCTGATTACTCTGAATTACAGTTCTATTATGACCATGAAGTCAATGCCCTCTGCTATATCTCTGTGTTCAGCCTATGTCAGAGCAATTCCACATTTCAGAAATTTTTTTACAGGTTACATGATATTTACTTATATTCCTGAGCCTACAGACTTCCTTAACGTCAGAACTAAGTTGAAGGAGAATGATGGAGAGCTTCTTTTGCATTTCTTATCCAAATAAAGTGCATTCTGGATTCAAATCTCAACTGCACTTCAATTATTTCTCCAACGTATCTCTTGTTTCTCTCCACATTAGTCCTTTCCATCTTCCAGCTCTATATAGTCCATCTGATTTCTTTCCTTCTTGCATAACATACCCTGAAACCTCCTTCAGGTCAGGGGGTTTAACTGAGGATAGACAAGAAAGAAAAACCCAAGTGATTCTGCAGAGCAGAGTTACTACTCCCCCCAAAGCCAATTTCAATATTTTTTTTTTAACTTGACACCTAGAAGTATTCAACCTGAAATAAGTAAAGCGTGACCAGAAAACATGACAAGGACATTTTTGCAACCATTCTGAGAACAAGCTATATATGAAAGTGTAAAATGGACAGCAAAGTTTAAACTCCAGTTCTATACTTTATGAATAATTCTTTTCTTGGCATAACTGTTGTCTAAACGTTCCTGGTTGACCATTGATTTATATTCAGTTCACTCTCCCTGCTAACAGGTGAAGGCAACAGCACCAGCTGAAGGCCAGCTAGCTAGAAGCAAAACTGCAGAAAAAGATCTGGACAACAAACTCAAGAGGATCAGCAGCGTACCCTTGCAGCTATTGAAGTTTCCTGCATATTGGGCTGTACTGACAAGCATAACTAGCGGATCAATGAAAGTGATTTTTCAATTTGGGAGACTGCACTCACAGTGTCGCATTCAGTTTTGGATTCCCCAGTACAAGACAGACATTCACATACTGGAGCAATCTAGCAAACGGCCACCAAGATTGCTGGGGGCTGGAGAACAACATGTACAAGAAGAGGCTGAGAGACTGGGTTTGTCCAGCCTGGAGAAAACATTGCTAAGGGAGAATGCTACTGCTAAGTACTACTACTCAACAGAACCATGAAGCGAAGACAGAGCCAGACTCTTCTGTATGATGACAGGACAAAAGGCAATAGATACAAATTAAAGAAAGGGAAATTCTCATTAGGTATTAAGGGGGGGGAGGGGAGAAAGAGTTCACCACAAAGGTGGTCACCCACGAGAAGAGGCTGCCCAGAGGAGTGATGGAATCTCTGTCTCTGGAGATAATCAAAACTTGAACAGACAAGGACTTGAGCAACTTGATCTCTGAACTTACATCAAACTTCAAAACTTGGCCCTGCCTTGAGCTGGAGCTTGAGCTAGATGACCTCCTGTCGTTCCCTAAAACCTAAGTTATTCTGAGTTTTATGATTTATTCAAACAAGTGAAAAAGAAACATTACTAAATCAGAAAAGCAGTATTTCACAGCACAACTAACTATCAAGGGAATGGAGACCATACAACATCATCACCCTCACACAAAGAGAAATGCAAAAATCATTGCCCAACAGACAGCTCTGTCCGCAGTTGAACGGTGTGCCACAGAAAATTAGCTTCATACTTACCAAACTGGCCACTGTGCTTTATAAACAGTTCAATTACACCGTAGGCAATAGTGGTTGCAGGAGGAATTTCAAGGATCACACTGGAATCCTTTATCATACTTCCATTTTCACTCACTGAAACCTAGAGGACAGATTTATTCACAGTTTATCTGATTCAGCTACTGTGTAGCTTAAACACAAAATTAAGGGGAAAAAGTACAGAGAAAGAATGTGATTTATCCTCCATGATGTCTAACTAAAGCACGTTACATCTGACATCTACGAAAGGAACTCGATGAGCAGCAAGGTAGAAGCACAATGCCAGAAGCAGCTCTCAAACTCTTAGCTACCCTGTCCTAGTACAAAGTTAAGCTCCAAGTGCAGCTTTTGCCACACATGAAACACTGCCACTACAAAATGGGCACCCACTTCAGCATCCTGTCATGCCCCTCTTTTATCCTGACACCCCTTCTGCCCAGCTGGAGACGGGTACCAGGAAGGTGGCATTTGCACAGAGGGTTGTTGAACTGCAACTCCCAGATTTCTGCTACTGGAGACACCCTGTACACAGAAATTATTCATCTGCAGCTTTAAAAAACCCCACACCTTACAATGAATGAGCATATGTTTTGACTTCGGTAATTACTTCTGAATTCATAGGCAATTTTTCAGATGTCATCATAATGCAGTTAATCTCTACTCCCACGACTGAAAACAAATAGCTTCTCAATAAATAGTAAAACGCAGTAGACACTGCAAACATTTTTGATGAATGATCACTTGGCTTTTCAAATAAATTTGCTTCAGCAGTGCTTTTTCCTCTTCAGCTTTCACTGGTTTGTTATGTGTTTGGTTTATGTTCTACTGTATGCAGAAATCTACATAGAAACTGAATCACAATTTGACAGTATGAATGGAAACCACATTCCAGGCTTGCATTAAAAGATGGCATTTTTTGCCAGTGAGGCAACGGAAAAAACATTTTACTTTTCTGAAGTTTCACAACTAAGCAGTGCAGTGAGTTCAACATGTTAAGGAAGCATGAAAAATACTTCTATTTTTCTATAAGTCTATTTGGAGAAACCATAACTTCTTTTCTGATCATCTGCAAATGTTCATTTCCTTGCAGAGTTTTAGTAACTTTTACCTTTACTATTTTTGTACTGCATCCCATCACACCACCAATTTTTTCTTCTGTCTGGGTATGTTCAGATATTGTACACTTCTGTGTTGTTATTATCTTTTCTCTCAAGATGCACAACACTTCATGTTTTCTTTCTATTACTTGTTGCAGTAAACTACTGTTTAGATTTATTGTTCTGAAAAAGACAAGACACCATTAACAACATAAATACTAGAATTGAGAAAAAGCATTTTCTTCCTTGCTTGAAGAAGCTTTTATGATAAAAATATCAATGGTTTCTGTATGAGCAGTCTCCTCAAAATTATTATGTCCTCTTTTGTTATTTGGTAGCAGTAAATATCTGTATTCCACAGTAAGTCTCAACACATGTATTGAATTCTTGATTCCTTACTCTCAGCAAATGCAACAGTTGTCTGGCTACTTTTTAAGCAAAAAAAGCAAGGGAGAACTAAAGACAACTTTGAGCTTCCAGTGCAATATGAAAACAACCAGCCAGGCTCACGGACACTGGACTGAATCCTCTGCTACCATGAACTCACACCGACATTAACATGGCCATGGCAGGGGATGCTGGCTAACCATTCTCTTCAGAGTCTCACGTTAACACAAACAGTGTCAGAAAGTCAACAGATCACATCCTGCAGTCTCTATTCAAAATAATTATTTCAACTAAAAAGGTTACCAGGGAGTACAAACAAAATGTCTGTGCTCATGGTCCATATTATGAACACCCTGCAGCCTAGCACACTACTATATACATTATGCATGCACACACACACACTAAAAATATACATGATAGCATAGTAAGTAATAAGCATGTAATATAATAGTATTATCCACACATCACAAAGCTCCGCTTAGAAAGAGTGAAGTTGCAGTCAAGCTACTAGAAGTTAGGAAACACATAGCAAGCAATCTTCCAGTCTGGTTAGTTTCTCTCTTTGTAATCAAGCTCTGCTTTTCTTTATAGCAGTTAGAATCATAGAATGGTTTGGGTTGGAAGGGACCTTAAAGATCATCTAGTTCCAACCCCTTTGCCATGGGGCACGGACACCTTCCACTTAGACCAGGTTGCTCAAAGTCCCATCCAACGTGGCCTTGAACACTTCCAGGGATGCAGCATCCACACCTTCTCTGGGCAACCTGTTCCAGTGCCTCACCACACGCACAGTAAAGAATTTCTTCCCAATACCTAATCTAAATCTACCCTCTTTCAGTTTAAAGCTGTTACCCCTTGTCCTATCGTAAAAAGCTCCTCTCCGGCTCTCTTGTAGGCCCCCTTTAGGTACTGGAAGGCTGCTATAAGGTCTCCATGGAGCCTCCTCTGCTCCAAGCTGAACAACCCCAACTCTCTCAGCCTGTCTTCATAGGAGAGGTGCTCCAGCCCTTTGTTCACCTTCATGGCCCTCCTCCAGACCCGGCCCAACAGGTCCATGTCCTTCTTACATTGAGGGTCCCAGAGCTGGAATGCAGTACTCCAGATACTCATGAGAGCGGAGCAGAGGGGGAGAATCGCCTCCCTCAACCTGCTGGTCACATTCCTTGTGATATAGGCCAGGATACAGTTGGCTTTCTCAGCTGCAAGCACACATTGCCTCATTTATGTCCTTGTCACCATTCAAGTCCTGTCACCCCTTTCTTTGTAGGTCCTTCTACATGTCGCAGGTGTGCCATCAGGTGCTTCTCAACAGGGAAGGTGACACAGGCTCCTTCATACCCAAGCGCTGATGTCCAGACTCACCTGGGACTAGGACAGCTTGAGGCGACCACCACTAGGAATGCTGGTTTGGCCTCTGAAGGCCCATGTGCAGGCAAAGAAGTGCCCTGACACGCTACTGCCAAATTCTGAATCACCAGTATTTCTCCTTGAGGGACGAACAGCATAATAAGAGAGTGACGCCTCAATGCCAACCCTCACAGCTTGCTCTTGATCTGTTCCAGTGTTCACTTAAACCCTGAACTGGCTGAGTGGAATCAGCACTGACCAAGTACTTCAAAGGGCTGGATGAGAAAACATAGAAAAGATTTCATGGATTTTGGGACTGGAGAAGATTATAAAAAAAACCCAAACCACACCCACCACAAACTCCTGTGTTACTTATCAGTATAACCTCACAATTTACAATTCATGACCAGGGCTGTCACAGTAAAAAGAAAAATTAACTGTGGGAGGGACCTCAGATCTCTAGCCTCTGCCTCCAACTCCACAACATAATTCAATGTATGTTTAAGTGCTGCTGGAAATATTTCTAAAGTTAGGTTCTTCTTCGAATGAGCAGAAGAAAGGAACTGAACTCCCAGAAACAATAAGAGAGAATTATTTTCTAAGAAAAGGTGATAAAATTCACTACCTTATCTTCTGGGGTGTTAACAGACTTTCTGGTAACAGTTAAAGCAACTTCTTTTATTATACTTTTGCAAAATACTTATTGAAGGTCCTCAGATGAGATGTTGTATTTTCTATGAACAGATAACTCTAGCAAGGCAGTTGGAAGATCAAAAGATTGCTATCCCTGGCTCAAGTTATTCAGTCTTTTCTCCTCCTTTTTACCATAAATGGCTATTCATGGAGCTAAATGGCAATTCCCCAAAAATGTGACAGAAAGACATGTCTGATTTCACTTTATTTAAATCAAGATTATCTCCACTTTTAATTAAAAGTTTTAGATTTATTAGATTCTGGAGTTTTGGATTTATGCTGTCTGTGTAAGTCTGAAGTCAGCTTGGCTCTTTATTAAATTAAAAATATCCTGAGGCAATTTTTGTTCTTTGGAGAGTTACATGGTTATATGAAAGTTCAATCAGTTGGAATGAACTGTCTGAAAACCTTAAAGCTGATTGTTTAAACAAGGGAAAGAAAATACCTCTGAAGCAATGCAGCAGCCACTAGAAAAGCACCCCCAAACATTCCTGAGATTATTAATATAACCTTTTTTGATTTTGGTGCAAAGCCATGCTTTATGCTTGTAATGCAATGAATCTTTGGATTAAGAAAAAACAGAAGAAATGTCAAGCAATCACAAACACGGCTGCTCTTAGAAGTGTCTGCCAAATCAGAGCTATTACTTATCACAATACAGACCATCAAGCCTATCGTATACTTCACAATAATTATTTATGATTCTGAAGAGGTGTGCTAAACATCTTGAAAATACAAACTGATGCACTAAGAACTTGCAATTTTAACATTCGACCCAAGAAGCCACAGGGGAAGAAATACAACGAAGAAGTACAAAAGCAATCTGTCATTTGCTTTCATATGATGTATTTTTTGCCTGCTTTAGAGGATGCAAACTCACTGGCTATCCCCAAAAGTTAGAGCAGAAGAAACAAAACAATGAAAGGTAGAAAAGTACAGATTAGAGATTTGCTGTTTCTGAAAGAGTGTTAACATAAGAAGCATATAGAATACGATTTAACTCTATACAAATGAAGGACCAAAATAATTCAAGAGACTTTTTCTTCCATCTACTTCTACAGCATTCTGCCCGAGGTAGGACTGGCTTAGATGCCTGCACGCTCCTGGCTTTGAGGTTCAGATGTGGAACTAACACCAGAGTTGCAGAGTGAAAGAGTCAGAAGACAAAGATAAACTTGCAAAGAGGCGCAGTGAAGAAATTTCTGAGGCAGCACTGGAGGCTACACAGTAACCCTAACACCACAGGGGCACAGAGCTACCTGCTTCGGTCCCTGCGGCAGCACTCCTGCAGACACCGTGTCTCAGAGGTAACTTGGGGTCCTCTGCACAGAGCCACATTGTGTGGCAGAGACACGGCTGCTGCCTTAGCCCCAAGCTTCAAGTGACTTCAGTGGGATGCATTCAGCTGTAAAGCCAGTGGAAATGCTCTCCTTTTCCCACTAAGTTTAGTGAGTACTGGATTCTGAGCTTTAAAACACATACCCTTACCAACACCTACAAATACCTTTTATTTTAGGACAGCACAGTTAAATGCTCTCCTCTAGACTTCTGGCACTGAACTTTCTATATAAAACCCCTTAGACTCGAGGGTTGTGTGTGGGCACATCACAAGTTATTACTGGAGCACAGCTTGTGGAAGGCAAAATATCTTGCTCTTCTCAGTGACTCAAACAGGAGATAACATGAAGTAAGCAAATACCCAGCTTATCTAAATTACCATTTAAAATAGTCATCAAGAGCAAAACGCAACAGGGTTAAAGTTTGACAATCAGAGTAGGTCTTAAAGTATTGCAAGGCAATGGCCGCTGAATCTATGAATGTATTTTTGCAAGAGCTGAACTCACTTGCTAGTGTAAGACTCTGAATATCAAGAGTATATCTGAATAACAAGAGATGGTTCAGTTAAATCCCCAAGAATCCATGCATGCAGGCACACGAGTTGCATTGTGTTTTTTTATTTTACAGGTCATGTTTCAGAGCTTTTATTTCTGCTCTACAACCACCACTCTTACCATCTCTTTCACCACCTATTGTACAGGAGCCTTCACCGATCTTCTGTGACCTGCACTACATCACCGTACTCCTTTCCACCTTGAGAAGCTGAGCCAAACTATTCAAAAGTAAAATAAATATATAAAAGTAATATAAATAGAAAATCCAATGAGATGTTGGCTTGCTAAGTCCCATTACCAACACACAGAGTATGAGTCCGTATAAATAAAGATAATTTAAAAGATAAGGATTATAGTTTTTTGTTTGATTGATTGTTCTGCTTAAATAACCTTCCTGAGGTCAATGATTTACTATGCTGGAAGCTCTATAGGTCAGACATGAACAGAAAAGAATTTCTTTGAGTTCTGGTCTCACTCACTCACTCCACATTTAAATGGATTGAATACTTCCACTCTCCCATAATGCAAAGGCTTCCTTCACTTCTATTCAACTTTTTTCTTCTTGCATGAGGAAAGCAGTGGAGAATAAAGAGGCACAAAGCCAATTTGCTGCAGACTAGAAGCAGAAAAGAAGGGAGAAAGGCAGAAACCAATGGAAGGCAAGAGAAAACAAACATCACCTGGCAACAGAGCAGGCTCTCACAGTTAAAGGAGAGAGCATGAGCCTGCTCTAACACCCACAGCTGAAACTGAGGGTCTTTCCTTCAGATACAGAATCTCTGACTGGACTGTTCACAAAGGAGGGGGGCTAGGACCATTTTTCCACCAAATCCTGTCTAGTCTTCTCAGTAATCCACCCCAAAAATCCTCAAAGCAAGGTGCCCGCCAATTTACTACGAATACCAAAGAGAATGGTTACTGCTGTGAGTACTCTCCACCCTCACATTGAAGTCAGCACTGTTGCTTGCCTGCACAAATTTTCACTAGTGCAGACTACCCATGAGTGAAAAACCTTTCCAGTCCTGCACTGGGCAACGTCACCTGAACACAACTCCTCTCCGAGCTCTAGAGACATGGGTGGCCCATTCTCACAGCCTTGCCCAAATACAACTTCTTCCACAACATCCACATGACTGACTTCAAAACCTCTCTCACTGCTCGGCCAGAATTCCTGAGCTTGTTCAGTCTTTTCCACTTACAATGGGCAATAGTGTGATGCCTTGCATACAAATGCTGCTTGCTGCCCAGTGACAGGCTTCACCCAGCTTTGTTCCTTCTCTAACAGAGACCTCTAGATGAGTGCCATGGAGTGAAATCCACCAGACCTCACTCTGCCAATTTCCACCAAGCACAGACACATAGTATTTCTTTTGTCAATCCATTTCAAATATAACCTCTCTCACCTTTCTGCAGTCATACCAGAACACAGTATCTGCTATAGTCAGGTTATTGACAGCATTTCACAATTCTCCCTACAGAATAACCTGACAATTACTTCACAGAACATCTTCTCTAAGAATACCTGAGATTTTTGAGAGTGCAAGTGACAGACAGTTCCTCTGTTTTCTATTTGGCATCCTCCTCATTTTTTAAGTCACAGACACAGACAACTGATTTTATTCAACCCTGTCTCACAAAATTCTGTGACTTCCTATTACCCATGTAGCACCTTGGTAGAAAACTGAATGGTTTTCTCACATGCATAAATGCTCAAGGAGTTTTAAAGAATAATTAATAAAATGGGCTGAATTTCCACTGTACTCAGATTAGGAATAGGCACCTATTTTTGTCTCAGTGCAGGCAGTTGAATCAATGAAAGTGCATACTAAAGTGCAAAATGCAATAGTGTAAAAATATCTTTCAATCATGCCAGAGCATACCACTAATAACACTTACCCTGTTTTTCTAAAATGCTAATCAGAGTTAGGAATCATGCACATGAAACGATAGAAGTGGAACAGGCAAACTTTTCTGCAACTGATGTGAACTGACTGACTGCTGCCACTTGGTCCTATTTCTTTCTCTCTGCTGTCACAGTCCTCTCAGAGCTTCTATTTCAATCACCTAACACAACCTAGTGAAACGGTAAAAACAAACAAGCAAATTTGTCAATCCATGAGAACTACAGAGATTATAACCTCCTTATAAGCCTTTTCACTGAAGGGGAGAATACAGAACAGTCGAGGTTGGAAGGTCATCCAGCCCAACCCCCCTGCTCAAGCAGGGCCACCTAGAGGAGGCTGCCTAGGGTAGTGTCTCCAAGGAGGGAGACTCCACATCCTCCCTGGACAATCTGTGCCAGTCCTCAGTCACCCTCACAGTGAAAAACTGTTCCCTTACATTCAGACAGAGCCTCTTGTGTTTCAGTTTGTGTCCACTGCTTACCGTTCTGTCACTGGTCACCACTGAAAAGAGCCTGTCTCTGTCCTCTTTGCCTCCATCCTTCAGGTATGTATATACATTAATAAGATCCCTGCCGAGCCTTCTCTTCTCCAGGCTGAGCAGTCCCATCTCTCACCTTTTCCTCAAATGTGAGGTGCTCCAGTTGCTTCATCATCATTGTGGCCCTTCACTGGACTCTCTCCAGTATGTCCATCTCTCCCTTGTACTAGGGAGCTCAGAACTGGACACAGTACTCCAGGTGTGTCCTCACCAGTGCTGAGCAGGAGGGAAGGATCACCTCCCCCAACCTTGCTGAGGGTATGTTCATTGACGCCATCACCCAGATGACTAATGAAGACATTAAACAGGACTGGACTCAGTATTGTCCCCGGGGTACATCATCAGTCACTAGCCTCCACATAGATTTTGCACCACTGATCAATATGCTCTGGGCCCAGCCATTCAGCCAGTTTTCAATCCACCTCACTGTCTGCTTGTCCAGCCCATACTTCATCAGCTTCTCTATGAGGATCTTATGGCAGGCAGTACTGAAAGCCTTAAAATAGGAGATGGAATATACTCTTTAATCCATAGCAATCTCACTGAGTTAAAGGCACAGGACTGACCTGAAATCAGCATGTTGCCATACTCTGTTAACAAGCACAATGTAGTATGAAAAGCAAGAATAATGTAAAATAAAATACGCAGAGTTCATATACCTAAAAGTAGCATTTAACTTTATTTTTATATTGTATATTATGTTAGTCTGTTCTGCATTTGCAATGTCATCGCTTCTGCAAGTCAGGAAGGATCTAATCCTGCATCCTTCAGCTGTCAACCCTTTTCAGAAAAGGAGAGCCAATGTGGCACCTGGAATCTAATCAAAAGATCAGTAGGATTCTCCTTCAGAAAGTTCACATAAGAAGTGACAGGAAACTGGTTTGCTGCCACTCAGCACTTCCAGCTTGCTGAACCCTGAAGACTCACATGACTTAGTTTAAAAGGCGTATCAGCTATGACTTTTTTTTCCCCAGTTTTCTGCTATTTATCTGCAACTTTGACTTAAAAAGCCTAATACAAGAACAACATTTTAAAATGCAGGGTCATTATGCTACGTATGTAGAAATGATAAATGAAACAGTAATTCATCAAACAAGCACAAGCAACGTATGTCATTAGATGACATCAAGAACACTTAGCTGACTCTCATCTCACAAGGACTGACAGGTAAACATGCTCTTAGTACCATAATGCTTTGCATCCGAAAATCACTAACTTGTAGGCACCAGCACTCCTGAATGCTGAGTTCCTGAATTCTACACAATGCTCCATGAATAAGATGAAAACTAGAAGCCTGGACGCTACCCATCATAAATCATAGAATATTTATGAATGAGTAACTGGAATTTCATTTGTAAGGCATTGCCACAACTTCCAGTGAGACTCAGCATTATGCTGAAGAAAAAAAAAAAAAAGAACATTCTGCTATCCTTATCATTTTCAGTGACCTGGCAGAAGCCAGACTGACTGGATATCAATTATACACTTTGCATCGTAAGCCTTAATAAGCTAGGAGCATCTTTTCTATGAACTAAGAACTAGCTCCTTGTATAGGGCAGCACACACATTAACCTCATTTACAGTTATATTCAGATTGGTGTAGAGTACTGATTTTCCACACTCAAAAAAAAGATAAGATACTCCTAAGTATTTGGTTACATCCAGGATTATAATCCCAAAATGTGTTGAAGTAAATCAGGGAGGATTATTTCTTTGAACAGAGTAGGTAACATACTGCAAAAAACTAAGTAAAAGCTTACTGATCTAAACAGAAGTCACTCTAATTTGTTTTTCTGTAGGACTCTTATCTAGTGTTAGAAACAAGATTCTAAATTTTGACCGATACTATTTTTCTGATACTAGATGCATACCAATTTTACAGGCCTGGTACACACATTTAGCCCAGTATTATCTGCTTTTAATAAGGCATTTAGTACAAAGAGAGCAAGGTGCCTTATAATAGAAACTCAGAGTAAGTTTGTTGCCTTGTGAATGCTCACAGTAAGAACAGCAGCCATTTGTTCCTGTGAAAATGGAGAACTGATTATTTCTAGAACATCAGTGTATCTAAAGCAAATTTACACTGCTTCTGAGAACTTTCGCATTAATAACAAAACGTATCATCTTGTCCTGATTTTGGCTGTGGCACTTAGTTGCTGGCTGGGGTTAAACCACAACACATCTTTATCTTCAGAGCATCAGCAAAGGCTATTAAAATGCATTACACCACCTGCTACAGATCTAGGGTGAACGACCCTCACCTCCCACGAGTCAGGACCTGCAATACAGAGCAGACTCCTCACTTGCCAGCTAATTGCCAAGTAGGCTTTGGTCCATGACTGTCTTATTGCAAGGTTATATAAATCTGATTTCAGAGTAGGACAGGAAGTGTTGAATATCTTGTAAAATTAAGATTATAGTTCCCCTCAATTATTACAGTGTATGAACAGTGAGCAACAGATCTAGAAACTATACTTTGTTCAACTAGTAGAACATGCATTGAACATGCCCACCTTTGCTATTCCTTCAACTTCAAATAATCCAATTTTCTAGCAGTCACACACATGCAAAAAATTACAAAGCCTGCTTACAAGAACATTAGTAGTTCTGAATTCAGTTTCCATAGCATTTGCCCCAGTAACACAGAAAAAATAATCCTTTCCCCCCCACCGCCCCCCGACTGTCACCTCAGTACAGCCCCTGAAAGAAGGGAGGATTTGGCTCTTGTTCCACGTGGCAATTCATGCAAATACGTAAGATGAAATCAGAGAGATATGTTTTTAAAACAAAAGGGAAAAGGCTGACATCAAGCTTTCAAAATCTGGAAATTTTCATGTTTGCATATATGATTTATCACCTGAAAATGAGAGCATACAATAAAAATAATTCTCAAACTATGGCAATACTACAGAATCAATTGTTCAGTGATCACAGCTGACCCAAATCTTTTCAGCTCAGTAATCTTTCCTGGCCATTACAATGCCCACATTAAAAACAAACCTGTCCTTGACATCTTTCATGAGCTGTTGCAAGTCAACCTCCTGCTTCCTCAGGTTTCCAAATGAGGACTGGTTTTCCACATAGCCCTTCCCTCCAGCTCCCAGGCTGATTTTTCCAAATGAAGTTTCAATACTTGCTTGAACAAAATCTTCAAACTTCCCCATATATTTTGCAAAGTCAGACTCCACAATTACTAGGAAAGCAATAGAAGTAATTACTAGCTGTGAAGAGAAGTGCTGAAATGGTCCTGAAGTGACTGGAAAAACAGAAGCTTACAGAAAATATGGCAAGTTAGTGAAGGCAAGAACAGTATCAAGCCGATAAATAATGAAATTTACAGCTCTGCAACTCTTACTCCTGCTTCCTTCATATTTTCATCATCTTTGCTCCGCCATCTTTTATATTTTGTCATTTTAGGAAAATACAATGTGATTGAAATGCTGAGCCCAGATGCTATAAAAGATTTATAAAGAATGACTGAAACTTATTTCAGCTACAATGAAAACTACAAAGCAGACCTGCTTGTACAACAGGATTCAGATTACCTCATTATAGGGCTGTCCCAAAGCTCACTGGAAACCAACAGAAGCATCTAACTGGCTTAAAACTCTAAATCTTATACACCCATAAACCAAAGAACTGACTCAGAATCATCTTCCAAGCCAGCTACAATTAACGTCTAAACCTAAGCACTCATCTATTTTCCTGTATGGAATTGTAACATGGCCAGAAATATGGGATTCCAGATCATCAATCCTAAAACCTGGTTAGGACTGTCGCATCTGGATGAATAAAGTACAAGGGTCAACCATTTTTAACAGTCTGTGCAAGAAGAAAGGAAGCAGTGGTAAAAGTTGCTTGGCCTTGCCTGTGCAAGCATCCCTTGGGCTACCGTCACCAACAAGACACTGTTTATCCAGTCCTTTTTGCCCTGGAGCACAGTATAGTTTCGCGCTACTGGCACATACTGGAATCCCCAAAAAATGTTCTAGGGGAGTTCCTGTGGCTGCACACAGCACTCTTATTAAACAGTAGGACTGCACGGCTTGACAACCTTCAACACTCAATTTCAGTAGTCCATCTAGGCAAAACATATATTTTTTTAAACAAACATTTAATATTACTGGTTTTAGTTAAACAAATAAAAGTGAGAAAAGATCCAGTCATCTCATTTTCATGGATGGAGAATACTTCAGAGCATTCCTCTGAAAGCAGCCCTCTAGTAAAATGATTGAAAATAATAACAAAAAACATTAGGTTTTGCATTCTTTTTATCTGCAATAATAGTGCTGCCCAAGTATGGCTTTACCTGGTTTTATTGGTTTGTCTTCAGCAAGCACATCACTCAGGGTGACTGTCAAGAAATGATACTTGGGCTTCTGCCAGCACCAGAATTTCTTCCTCTTCGTAACTAAGCTCAGAAGCTGCAGCTTGTCTGAGGCATTCAAATGGGAGACAGGGATCAAGTCACCTCCACTGTCAATTTCTCTCACAAAATTCTTTGTTGCTTTTGCAAACATCTTGGGTAATCAATTAAAGCCTGAAAGAGTACACCTGTTTTTCAACAACTACAGTTAGAAAGTATAAATATTTATATTGTTACTTTAAGAAGTTCTTCATAGTATTGGTATTAATGCAGGAACAGCTAGCGTTTTCACCCTGTCTTCTCCACTCTGGGCTGGGAATCATGATGGTTCAAACCACTTATCCTAGAGTAAGAAGGTTTTCACACTAACAGATGAAAGAACTTCAGTTAAAATTTTAAATAAGCAACAGCAAACAAGCAAAGAACGATGCAACAAACACGATATGCAAGGCTTAAAGATTACAATCATAATGCATGGAAGTTATGATCATGCAGATAACAAAGAAAGCAAAAAATTCCAATCTATAGCTGAAAAGTTCTTTCAAGGAACACACACAGGTGATTAATCTGTTAGGGAGAAAAAAAATGACACAGCTTACCTGAAATTCTTAGAAAAAGCATCTACTAATGAGCACCCTGCAGAGACTCGCTGGGAAAGCACTAGTGCAACGGCACAGGTTTTCTGCCTCCCCGTAGAATCCTCCTTTTATTACCTAACATAAAATTATCTTATTCCATGTAAGGTAATTGAGTATTATTCACACAAATTATCTTGATGTTTTTAATAGTGAGAAAACACATACAGAGATAATAAAGATTATTCTATAAAAAGCAACAAATATTTGTGCTGGCATCTTTCTCACTAAGTTTTGTTTCTGAACTACGCCCCTGGAAAATCCCAATTAATGTTTTTCCTTCTGAACCTTTTTACCTTTTACATTTTCCGATTCCCTACTCTCCATTAGCATAACTACAGCTAAATTGAACATAAGTTATTTGCAACTCTTATTAGTATCTGTTAAACAGCTACATATAGTATCTTAATCTAGCTTTTAAATGTTTTAAATTAAAAAATATTGGCATCTCTTACAAGGTTTTCTTTATCTGCTGTATTTACAAGGAACTTTTTCATTAAGGGAAACTGGCTAAACTCAGGAGAAATGGTAAAAATGACCATTCACAAGTACTAAACACACAATTCTAATAAACTAATTTCTGGTCTTTTTAAAACATCTAATATTTTTTAGTTTTTCAATTCTGTGTTATTTAATTCTGGAAATATTATTAGATCAAATGATTTTTTTTAAAGTTGGCAGCATTCCTTCGAATACCCTAGCTGACACCAACTGGAAAGTTCAACTAAGACCATTAGATGTCTTAGCTAGGTATCCACATGTTCATGATTAATTACCTGTCTTGCTGCACAGACATGTTAGATTTGTCATTTACAAATACAGGTCAAAATAAGTTAGAACAGACTTCAGACAAAAATTGATATTGCAGTGGGTACTCAGGATTATTGAGAGAAAACAGAAAACTGAGTGAAGATACTAGTGGTTGGACCACAGGCTCCATGGTTCAATAATCAGCTGGAGGACAAAGAAACAAAAAAGCCTTTTTACAGATGGGAGCTTACCTTTCCATGAGCTTTTCTCAAATCCCATTTCAGAAAATATTTCACAAAGTATCTGCCAATTCATGCTGAGGTATCTGCCTCCTGATGAAACTCCTATGGCCTACTCTTAGTTCTCTATGTAAGCAAGCAAAGGATGTTTCCCAACAATGCATGCATGAAAAGGATTTGAACAATGTCAAAGGCACCTAACATCCTACTGAAGAGTCTTCTGGGACTTTCACTGTAATTGTGGCTGCAACAAACCTGTAGCACAGCCCCAGGTATATGCACTGGGAATACTTCCACTGACTTTCTTGTTCTCTGAACTATTCCCTAAACTCTGAATTGAGATTGATTTTCTGAATTCTTAAATTTCTCCTGGTTTTAATTTCCCTGTTTTTAATCTCAGTGAGAACACTTTAACAGAATAAGCCATGCAGCACAACTGCAGCAGAAAAAAAAACCCCACCAAACAAACCAACCCCCAAAAGCCAAAAAAACCTAGTTTTCTTTTTCCCTGGGACTTCTTTTGCATGACACTGTATTTCACAACCAATCAGATGACTCATTTGTAATGGAGGAGACCATCAAGAAAATTCTCATTGCTTGCGTTAGCTGCTCTTCCCCAGCATTACTGTGCCTCAAACATTTCTGTGCCTTACACAACTGTTCACTCATTCTGATCCCATTCCTCCATAACCAACTCACATGGGCATAGTTTCTTAAAAAGTCTCACTCAACTTCTGAGGAGTTTATGACAAGACAAATTGCAAAAACCAGTTCCTATGATTTGGCATTGTTACACAGTCACTAAATCTCATGAGAAGAACCATTAACACCATTCTATAAAACTTCCAATTCATGGTGGTTTGTTTTCAGTCCAGTCACCACGTTTCTGACTAGCAAAAAGGACATCCAAGGAAGACCACAGAGTGCTTATGAGGGCTGTTGAGACTCACCAGGTAGGAGAGATAGGACTGTCTTCAGCCTCAGGATGGCAACATCAGCATCTCCCACACTTTGCTGTGCTGGGAAAGTCTTTGCAGGGAGCATATTTGCTGGTGCAGCTGTACCTGCAAAGCAAGAATATTCTATCCAAATCCCTGTTTATGTCTCTTTGGATATAGTGCCTTTAACACAACTTCTAAAACACACCCAAGTATCATGCTTCACTAGCTCACAAAACATTGGCATAGAGAGGGCAATTAAATATGCCCTTAGTCAACATGAAGGAGTTAATGCAGCTACCAGGACTGATGGCATCCTGACTGAATGGACATGGAGTGCTTACAGGCACAGCATTAAGAAAACTCTGCCTTTGGAGTTTCTTCCTCTGCACCTTTTGTTAGGACTGTGCTTGGTTTGGTAGAATTAAAAGGGAAGGTATCAAAACTGGTAGGAGAAGCCAGTCAAGAGTGAATTCACTTTTGCAGATTGACAGCTAGGTGTGAAAGCAGAAAAGGAAGGAGAAGTACCTTGCTTGCCTACCAAGAAATTTAAAATTAGCCTGAACGTGGGCTATAGGAGGATTATTCAAAGAAGCTGATGAGATCAAGTGAAGATATTTACAGCAACTTCATTATTTACTTAAAGAAAACCAAATCTTACCCTGCTGCTTTCCCTTATCACATCTCCCTAATTCAATACAGTGGGACACTAGATCCAAAGAAACATTTTATGAATAATCAGTGTTTACCTTTGTCAGCACAAAAGCAAGTTCTCAACAGTTGCCTGATATTTCTTACATTCTGTATACACATACACTGACCTTTACAAAAAATATAAAAAAGCTTTCTTTTCCAATTAACATAAGATTACCCAGCGTACCTGGAACAGTACACAGGGAATTTGGGAAGAGGGTGACAACCAGACTGCCAAATGTCAGGGCATCCCTTGCCAATCCAAGCCGTAACAACCCCTGAAGGCCAAAGATGGCTGCGCAGGAGCCGCGACGTCAGAAGGGCTGTTAGGCCTTAACTGCCGTGCAGCAGCAGCAACCGCCTTTGAATCCTAATGAAGTCGGAGTTTACGCCAAAAGGCAACTAAAGCGTGGCAGTGGTGACAAGCAGGACGTGTTTTATTATGAAACCTTCTAGTTATTTCACCTGTTTCCTAGAGAATTTAAAAACAGCCATAAAAGCTAATAGGCAAAGCCTAGCAGGGACGTTCACACAACGAATTTCAGTCCTGGAACACACGTGGTCCCCAAAAACACATCCAGTAAGGTTCAGCCCTGGATGCAGCCCCCTCCCGCGCCTTGAGGGCTTTACAGCCCGTGCCTCCAAAGACTCGAGGCCGCACGAAGCCACAGGGGCTCAAGGCACGCAGCAGGGCCCTGGCGCCCGTACCGGGGCTCCTCATGGGCGGCAGCGGTGCGGGGCCTGCGGCAGGAGCTGCACGCTTTGGGCAGGGGCCCAGCCGCCCCGGGCCCTGCTGAGCAAACCACCGGCCGCCTCACCAGGGCCTGCGCTGAGGCGGCTCAGGCAGCCCCGAGCGCGGGGAGGGGGCTGCTGGCCTGGCCCCTCTCGCAGGCCTGCCCAGAGGGGCACCTACCTCATGGGACAGGCCACACTGCAGGACGCTGTTCCTGGCAATTTCACACATGTCACAGGTGCTGAGCTTGAAGACCTGGGCAGCGATGGCGTACTCCTCCATCAGGGGCTCCTGCAGCCACAGGCTGTGTTAGAGGCCACCAGCTTCTGCCAGCACAGCCCATGATGGCTCAGCACGCTGGACAGGCTGCAAATGCTGCCGGCTTCCCTGAGCAATAAGGCCCACACCGTCCCAGCCCCATGCTCAGAGCAGGAGGTGATCAGCTCCCACTGTACCTTGGTGAAATGGAACTGCATGGGGTCATCTGTAGAAAGGGACACCATGAGGCCCTTCTGGTGGAAGTCAGGCAATGGATTCTTTGCATACTCCAGGAAGAGGCTGTTGTTGCTGAGTGGGGACATAGCAATGGGAATTTGGGCAAGGAAGTACAGATACTGCAACACCGGGCTCTGCAAAGGTGAGCAGAGTTGCCAGGTTAGGGAAAAAGTTGCTGCACCCTCCACCTCTCCAGGGTCACTCCTCAGATGATGCCGGTGCCTCAGCCAGGAAATCTGGCACACAGAGCACGTGTGTGCAAAAAAAGAGATAGGCAAGGCAGCAATCCTGCAGGGCCCACTGGAGGGTGAGAGGCCAAGTGAGTTCAGACCTGTCTGATTTCAGAACTTAGCTGGCTCGTGATAACAGACATATCCAATGATAGGCCTGTGAGGCTGAACCCCTGAAACCTAAATAGGTTTCTCAGCTACATTCCCAAACATGCCTGAAGAAACTCAAGAGAATCATGTAACCTCTGCTTGAAGCCAGGCTGTCTGTGTCAGCCTACAGCAGAGGCACAATTAACTGTCAGCTACAGTGAAGGCCAGCTGTGAACACACTCTTCTCCTCTTCCATGCCAGGGCTGCTCTGTGGCAGACTACTCCACTTACCTTCCTGAGGTTGAGGCCATGGGAGATATTATCTGCTGTCATGAAGGCTGCGAGCAGATGTGTGATGGCCCCGGCTTCCCCACAGTGTGGGCGGAAGAGGAACGTGTTCATACCACGCTGCCTAGGCACATGGAAAAAGGACTCAGAGCAGGCAAGCAGCAGGGTTATGTGGCATATGATGCAAGATTCCCTGGCTTCAGTTCCAACTCTGCCCCTGCCAGTGGGTCCCCAAGAATCCAGCTTGACCTAGGAGCACATTACTTGTTCTCTTTTGTCCTCTATGCACACAATAGATGCATCTCTGCAATCCCAAAGTTTTCACCCCAGTCCATCACACTTCCTACCAAGGAGTGCTTGAATTGCTGTGGGACATGAAGCTCCAAACTATGCTGGTGGCAGAGCAAGGAGGGTCCCACTTCTGCCACACCAACAATCAAATTGCTGAGACAACTCATGAGTCAGCCCCGCTTCTGCCAGCCCATTGCAGGTCCCTTAGCAGATCCTGGGCCTCACCTGCGTAGGTTGTTAAGCACCAAGATGTTGGCATACATATAGTATATATAGTAGGTGTAGGATGGATTCTTCTCAGAAGTCCACTGCTCTGGCTTTGGGCTTCTAGTGCAGAACATGTGCCCACTATGCTTGGATTCATCATCCACGCTGTCAAAGCCAGTGATCTGCTTGGCAAGGTAACAAAAAAGCTGCATCTCAAAGCTCCCCAACCTTGTCATGCCCAGGTGGGCTGGCTCACCCTGCCCCACTGCAGCCTGGCACAGCCCAGCTGTAGCCTGTACCCCTGACCCACCCCAGAGCAGAGGCAGGGGCAAGGTTGCAGATCTTGCTCCTCACAACACCCCAAGCTTTATCAAGGGCTAGAATAAAGCTCACCCCAAACCGCTTCTCCAGGAGGTGAGTGGGCAGCATTTCTCACAGCCCTACAGCAGCCAGCTCAGGGAGTCTGACCCCTCCCAGCAATTCTGGACACACACCCCCTCTCCCAGAATGCGGCGGTAGGGCCACAAAAGCCCACTGATGACATTTTCCACATCAGGGCAAATACGCCATTTCTTGTGCACAAACAGGGATGTGAGTGCTCACCACATCCTGACAACATCATCAGGTGACACTCACATGGCGTAGAAAGACACTCAGCTCTCTGTGGGCTCGAGGATTGATGGTTGCCTCAAACACAGGAACAAAGATATTTTCCAGCATCTTCCCAAAGTGTGGGAGGAAATTCTTAGACCTGAACACATCACTGTGGACAGAGACAGGATTAGCTGCTAGCAGAGGAACAACATGACCCACTGTCCCCACAATCCCTTCAGGATAAAAAATGAGGTATAGTGCACTGTAAGGCACAGTGTCCTCTCAGACCCACAGCACGTACTAAATCCTGGGTACTTGGATCATCCACTTCATGTTGCGGGAATAGACCCGATGTTTGTTGAACCAGTTGGCTAGCTTGGGCCACTCCTCAGCTGATCGCCCATAGATTGAGAGGCGAGGCTCTGCATGCTGGTACTTGGCATCCTCCAGATCAGAGCCAACCTCCTGCAAACCGGAACAGATGGTGGCATGGGGACCCTCCAGCCGCTGGGCACAGCAGCACCACAGCTTAACAGCTCTCCTCCCCTGTATTCTCACCTTGATGATGGTAGCAAAGTACTCGCCATTGATAGTGTTCTCTGTCTTCAGATAGAGGTCACGTAGCTCGCTGGCACCCACGGGATTGTACTTGTCATTGAACTTGTCAAAGCGCTGAAATGTCTGCCGCCCCTGGAGAAGGGAAGATCAGAGAGGGTCAGGGGCAAATACTATACACACACACACACACACACACTGGGCCCAAGGGAACCAGCTGAGCAGGGACTGATCCAAACAACCCAAAATGGGAAAGCTAGGAGCTGATGCATCCTGCCAGAAACACTAACATGCACATCAGGGGTACACAGGGAGGGGAAAAGCCATGCCTACAGGTGTGGATGAGAGTGACCCAAGGGTGGTCTTACCGTAAATTCCCTACCACTTACAGCATGGACATCCAGGGAATCCACTGTCAGGTCATAGGGGTGCAGATTGAGCTGCTGGAAAAGCTGTTTCAGGGTGAGCTGTTTGCCCTTAGCATCATAAACTACACGGTCAGCATCCACACAGTATGATTTCTTGATGAAACGCAGAAGATGCTTCTGGTTCATGCAGGCTGCAGCATGGATGTGTGTGTCCACCTGAGAAACCAGAGGGACGGCTATCTAGCTTCAAGTTGGGGTGCTCGGGTACCTTCACAGGGAGGCTAACTAACACCTTAGGCAAGCCCAGGTTGTGTGGGGAGCATGGCTCAGCCCAGCAGATGAGCACAACAGGCCTGGGCCAAGAGCAGCCCGGTCAGCACCACCCCATTAGTAGGAACAGTGCAGGGGCCACAGACTGTAATATGTAGTTCTTTGGGAGGGGAAGGCATCAAGACGTCCTCAGAGTCACAAGGGCTGTAAGCCTTGCCATTTACCTTGCGGCAGTTGTAGAAGTCCCGGTGGGGGTTGTTCTTCAGCTCTTTCATCTCCTCCATCTCATTTAGCATTTGGTGCACCTGGAACTTGGATGAGAGGAACTTCAGGCGCCGATGAGCATAGGTCTTACTAGTGAAAGCAAAGGACAGAAGAGTGACTGGGCTTCTTACCCCTCAACACAGGGGCATGGCCCTTCAAACAAGGATGCAGCTTTCACCTGAGGTGGAGGAGCTCATGCTGGTCGGGCCTACTTCCCTAAGGCGCTTCTCCTGGCTCTATTACAGAGCTTCGAAGGAAGGCCTGGCCAGGCGTGAGCATACCTTCAGGGTGTGTCTCCAATCCCTGAATGGTGACTTCACTTAAGACCCCAATCAAGGTGGCTGACAAGGGCTAAGGACATTTTGGTAGCCAGCAGGCTGCAGGTATGTCATCAGGAGGTTTCTCCCTCTTCCCAGGAAGAGGAGGGGGCAACTCTGGCTCTGCTCTGACCTCCCTCTGCCTGCTGAGGCAGGACCTGTTCAGCTGCACCCAGCAGTGCTGGGTTGTGCACTTACACAGGCCCCTGCGCAATCAGGGCCAAGAGGAAGTTCATGTCATCAACAAAGTCCTTGAGGCTGGGGTAGGGCAGGTCCTTTGGCTCATTTCTGCCAGCCGCTGCCTTGTCTCCATAGATGTAAACTACCCCATCCTTCATCTGGATATGGTATCCCAGGTCCTCGGCAAGATTCCCAGTTTCAAAGGGATCCTCTCCATCCTTCACTGGCGGGGTGAACACTGGACCAAAATGAGAATACCATGAGGCACAGGCTGCCAGCCAGAACCCCACAGGCCTGCCATGCTCCTCCACCCCAGGCAGAGAGCAGGGACAGCACTGCCACTGTGACGCTGGAGAGGAGGCCTGGGCAAGCGACTCCCCTATGGAGCACTTCCACAACCCTTTTCTCACCCCTGCTCACCCCATGCTGAAGCTAGAGAGGAAAACCCTCCAGGTGCCTCGGTGTACCTGGGCCAGTGTCACTCGCCCTCCAGACCGCGCCTTCGATAGCACGCAGGTACTGAGATGGGGTCCTAGGGAACCTCTGCAGAGACTGCTGCATGTATTTCTCCCGGATGCACAGGGCACGGTACAGGCCTTTGCAGACAATTTCAAAATCTTCAACTGTCACCTGCAAGAGGGCTGTTGCTGAACACAACCACACAACTGCAACCTAGCTGCCCAAGAGACACCCCGGTGCACGAAGATGTAAAAAGGACAATTTTGTTCACGGCAAGATACGTATCTTATGTCCCCACCCTCCCACTGCTCTGCCTGAGCAGGGAAAATAAGGGATGATAGGCAAAGTCTTAGACATGGCAAAGGGAAGTTCCTCACACCAGAACCAATGAATTCCAGCTGTCATCCCCTCTTACATTCCTCACTGCAGACTGTAGTTGCCACTGAAATGGAAGCCAGGTTTGCGCAAAACACTAAAAGCTATTTTTGGAGCCTGGGCTGAAACTGAAGCAGGATCAACAACATACAGTGACCCAATGTGTCAAGAATTTTTGATTTACTGCACAGACAAGTGTTTTGGGCAGTGAAGAGAGGTCAGACTGGAGCAGCATGGGAGAATACCATGAAGCACTTGCAGCTACAGTCATGGCAGAAGGAATGTGCCTGTGCATGGAGGGATTTTCAGCTTTCCCTAATTGCTCCTCCACTATGCAACTCCAAGCTGAGCAACCGGCTCCAGCCCAGGAAGGAGCAACCTGCCAGCAGTATCTCAGAAGCAGCACAAATGTTAAGGGATGCTGTGGAGGAGAAGAAGGAGGAACTAGCACAGGATGTGATAGCAGTCCTGGTCAACTGGCTTTAGGTGACCCTGCCTGAACAGGGGGGCTGGACCAGATGACCCATGGAGTTCTCTGCCAACCTCAACTATTCTGGGATTCTGTGATGTGCACAGACCTCAGACAGATATAGCTGTGTGCAAGCAGGAGCAGGCTGTGACAGAATGAGCATAGCCTAGCCTGCCCTGCCCTCCCCTCTGTCCTGTCTGGAGAATCCCATGGGAAGCATACAGCACCACACAGACTCTTCTAAGGAATTCAGCTCTGGATCCTCGAGGGATGCAGCAGGGTACTGTCAGATGCTCATGAGACACGGACTGAGCTGGAAGACGCAGACTATCCCCACTGCAGCTGGTACAGACTCCTGTGACACTGGGCACTACTGAGGGACAGGCAGGAGCTAGATGAGGTGGTAGTCAGCAAAGGGAAGGGTACAGCCATGCAAGTACCTACCCCGGAGGCATAATCCCCTGTGATCTGTACCCGCTGGAAGTCAGGCACAGTCTGGTACAAGGGGGAGGTAGAGATGACCTCATCAAGAGCAGACAGGCTGGTTATAGACTTCTGAGCCACAGGGACTGCCAATGCAATTGTCTTCAGGCGGAGTAGACGCTTCTTCCTGCCAGGAAGGAAAGCCTCAGGCAAACAGCCCCAACTCCATGGCCACACGTAGGTGCAGGGTCAGGGGCACTTATCACAGCCGTGTTCCAACTGTGCACAACATGAATCATCTCACTGGTGCTTTCTGAGCACCTTGAACTACCAAGAGTAGCGGCCACAGCACACAAAGTACCCATGGACTTTCGAGCACAGTCTTTGCCAGTCGCACCTTTCCAGAGAAAGGTCTCCAGGCCCCCTTCTCCAACAGCTCTGTGGCCATTGCCGTGCTGACACCCAGGGAACAGGCCATGGGTGCCTTTCTGTCCAACAGTGGGAACAGTTGGAGAGGAAACCCTGAAGTACCTGGCAGATGCCCTGGGATTACCAAGGATTTATCCCATGGGTGTGGTGAGCTGTTTTCACAGGCCTTAACTTATGTTCCCCCTGCTTTCTTCCAGCTCTGGCTGGGAATGTGCAGGCAATGCTCCTCTCCTTTCCCCAACTGCTCTGGTTGTTGCTCACCGCTTTTCTGTTGTGGCAGAGCTCTCCTGAAGCATCATGTGCACTCTCATTTCCTGGCGTGAGATGGGGCATACCTCTTCCACATCAAAAGGAGAGATCTCTTGCCTGATCTCCTCATCTTTCACCTCAGATGCAAACACCTTCTCTGCGAAGGAGCGCATTGCCTTATTCACCTCTGCAAGGAGAAGGAGCAGAGTGCAGGGTCACACAGGCATCTGGTTCCCAGCCACCCTAACAGGCAGGTGCCCCTTGCAGTCAGCTTCATGCTCAGCTGTCATCTCCTTACGACAGCTACACCTCCATACTGCCTGGAAGTTTTTAAGCAACCTCCAAAATTTACAACAAGTTCACAGAGCCTGGGCCACACATAGTGGGTGGAGACATACCTAGACATCCCCAGTACACCAGAAAAGGTAAATAGAACCCACAGTACAAGACAAAAAGGCCAAGAAAGAAGCAAGTCTTTGGGAAGGGCACTTATGAGAACATGCAGTGGGGGGAAGAGGGGAAGATGACCAGCTCTAGGAAGTCCAAGACACACTTGCTCCACAAAGCATCCAGCCAGGATGAACACAGAGGTATAGATGGAAATGGACAGAGCCAGCAGCCCAAGCACTTAGTTCCTGCCACCACAGTGCAGCTGAAAAGCTTCTAGCTAGGCAACCATCGTGTGCAGCATGCCGCAAATGTGCCAGCTAATATGGCCCTACGGAAGTTGCCATTGACACAAGGTTGGCTGGAGTTTTATGAAATAGGAGAAAGAAGGTTAAAAGCTCTTCCACTGCCAACAAAATACCGTAGAACAAGAACCCAAGGGCTCTTCTGGCAACAGCACCCAGAAGCACACGGTTGCACAGCAGTATATGGACACTAATTGAGCAGGTTTTACTAGAAGTTGGCAGCTCAGCATGAAGCATAGCGAGGATCAGTGCTGAAAGATGGACCACACCACCGACATGTCAGACAGGATGCAGTCAGCAGATGAGAGCCAAAGCGAAAAGGACTGACATGCATGGCAGAAGCGTGCCAGACCTACAAGAGATTTTCAGTAATGACCCTAGCCATTTTTTCCCCCACACACCGTTGGAGGGATCAAAACAATTTATCCCTGTAGCCCTGAATTTGCAGTTCCAAGGTCCTAGCTGTGGGTTAGTGGGGGTGCATAACACAGGGGCTTTCTTTCCCTGCTGTTATGTGGTAATGCAAAAGGGCTTGTGCTGAGTTACAAATATATGGGAAAATTCTGGCCCTAGGTCCATTCCTCAGCAGTGCAATGTCACAAAAACAGGATTTCGGTAACAAAAGTTGTTTGCTCTTGTAAAGCTGCTGTATCATCAATAGGCCCCAACCTGCTTCTTAGAACAAAAAATGCAGGTTTTTTGCACTATCCCATTATTTCCCACTGTTAGGAAATCTGGGATGACAGATGTCTCAGCAAGAAATGTTTTCTGCTAACATAAGGCCTCAGCAAACATGAAGTAGGAAGATGAGGGCAGGGGACACCATACTGTGGACTTCAACATGAATAAAGGAGATGAAGCATTGGATCTGTCCCCTCATGGATCAAATCCACTAGGAACAGGATGCATTCAAAAGCAGTTACTTTAGGCTGGATCTCTGGCTTAAAAAAAAAAAAAAAAAGGGGGGGGGGGAAAAAACACAAACCCCCCAAAACAATAAAGGTGCGAATAGGTGC
>JAVJGI010000050.1:110809676-110850208 GCA_035590275.1 Ibycter americanus | reverse complement strand
CAGGGCGTGCGGCGGTGCTGAGGGCCGCGGCCCGGGTGCCCAGCCGGGGGTCTGCGCGGGCGGCTGCCCTGTGCCGGGCGAGCTGGAGGGCTTGATTGCTCCCGTCAGCTCAGCCAGGGGATGGGGCAGCTGGTTTTGCAGGGTTACTGCCTGTGAAGGCACAGGCGGCTTCTTTTCCCTACTGGGAGTAGTTGCCTGGTGGTGACATGTTATGACACAGCTAAAAGGGAAATTTTTGCGATACCCTCTCGAATCTGGCCCGGATGACCCGTAGTCAGAAACGCAGAGGGTCAGCGGTCTGCCTGCAGAATCTGCTGGGAGCCACAGCCCAGCCACGTTTTTGGCTGTGGATTCGCGGCTTCAGGATCGGCACTGTCGGCCTTGCCAAGTGGCAGTGGTCCACATGGGAGCTTCCACGCCAAGGTCCCCAGTCCAGGGACCTTGAATGGCAGCACTGCCGTAGATGAGAATGTCATCAATGGAGCACAGGGGGCAGGTTGGTGAACGACAGTATGAAATACTGAGCTCTATCACTGTATCCCAGCCCTCTGAAAACAATGCAACACCAGAGCCAAACAACTTGGTTGTTTGATACCAAAGGACTGATCTGGTGAGAAATAGATGAGTCTGCAGAAACCCAAGGAGTAGTTCTTCAAGATAATGAACATCAAAGAAATCTTTTTCAAGTGAACCATGCCACAGGCCAGGTATTTCCTTTGTGGTTTGAAGAGAGAGCATTTCAGGCTGTGGGGTATAGTCACAAGTGTCACA
The DNA here is from genome assembly GCA_035590275.1 of Ibycter americanus. Classification (NCBI taxonomy): domain Eukaryota; kingdom Metazoa; phylum Chordata; class Aves; order Falconiformes; family Falconidae; genus Ibycter; species Ibycter americanus. The sequence continues at coordinate 110,849,437 of JAVJGI010000050.1, read as the reverse complement.
TCAGCGGATCTGAATGGAGTAACACCTGGGCTTTGGAACAAAGGGAACTTGAAAGCTGCATGTCCTTAAATGAACAGTCTTGGGAGAGAAGTAAAAGTTAATGCATATAGCTAAAGTAGCATCCATTTCTTCCATTCTGTTTAACTACGTACTTGAGCCAAAACTTCCAATTAATTTCAGCAGATTTTAATCCCTCACCCCTTTCTGATTCTTCCAGGTAACATCCTTAGTGAATTAATGGTGAATAGATTTCCCTTCCGGGGTTGCACCTACTTACAGAAATTTGAACAAAGAGCCTGAACGGAACTAAGTGAATATCTGCATTTGTGATAATTTACTTTTTATGGACTATTAAAAAAAAAAAATAAAGCTCCATTCTTAGAGCCTCATCCTGAGGAAAAGCACCCACACATCCTCGGGAGATCTGTTTTTAAGATCAGCACTGAGCTGCAGAATTGCCAGCTCCAGTAATAATCTCCCACAGTGGCCAGTAATAGCACACATTTCATCAGCTATCATGTGTCTTTCCAGGGAGTGGCAATGCGTGATTCATTTCAAACGCAAGTGTCTGCTAAAGCATATTTTGAGAAATCAAGCCAGGAAGTTGCACTGAACCACATTACCATGGAAATATTCACTGGGGCGGGAGGACACAAAAACAGTGAAACTTGCTAGTCGTTTTAAGGATGTTACCAGTGGTTGTGTGCACACCAATAAAGGGTGCCCACACCAGGAGTATTTACATCTTTTCAAGAAAAAACTTTGAGCAGAAATCTTCTATCCACTTGAAAGACACAGGCCAATGTAGGATAGTTTTCAGATGCTTTTCATTAATTAGAAGAGACTAACATAGGTCTGGCTGTTAGCAAACAGGTTTGGGGCTATGCAGCAATTAACCTACAGGCTTCAAAGGCTGTTATCAAGATGGGCTGCAAGCAGGAGACATTTAGAATTGAACACCGATCTTGAGCCTTCAGTCTCCATGGAAATGCTTTTCAGGTGTACTACACACTCAAAACTCACAGCACGCAGTTACTTCATGACTGGCTCAGAAGCCAGCAGAGAGACCATATCAGAGAAATACACACTCTGAGTGTGGTCTGCATGTGGATCTGCCTGCCACGCACTCCATCTCCTGAGCTGAAGAATGAAGTGCATCTCTTCTACATTAGGAGATCCTTCTGCATTACTGCTGCTTGAGAAGATCCTCTTGCAGAACGAGCAAACAGAGAAATCCAGAGACTTCTGCCTCCAGGACAAACTGCTTTCAGTATGGGGAAGAATTTGGCTACCTCATTTAAGTAAACGAGGCAATTAACACGAGAACTTCACAGCCACAACTTAAAAAATGAGTAATGCACATAAGTGAATAATAACACACAGGATAATAGTGTGAAAGGAAAAAACCCCAACACAATAGTTGTTTGCTCTTTGAAAACTTGCGTGAACTTTCTCAGCTGCGATATTAAGCAATCGTTGAGTAGGCCACCACAAGATGTCAGCATTGCAGAGTGGTTATTCCTACCAGGTACAGAAAAGCTCTTTGCATCCTATTAAGTATTTGGCATTAATTTTTTTTTTTTTTTTTTTGGGTGTATGATGGCATAATCTAGCCTTATTTTTTTCAGCTATTGACATTAGGATGTAAGTCCAGAATTGGCTGCAAAGGGGAATTTCTTAAATGGCTTTTTTTTTTTGGTCTCAGTCTTAAAAACTTCTAAATGCTTTAATGGGGTCAGTATTAACAGCTGTGGTAATGGTATATAATGCCTTGTAGCCATCAGTGAGTTGTTTCAGGCTGCATCTAGCCTGGCTAGGAAGCACTCACTGAAATTCTGCCTATATATTGATGTGCCAGGATGTTGTCCAAAGCTCTGTTGCTGCATGCTAGGGTTTTTTTAAACCCTCACACTGGCTGGAGAAGGGTTTGCTGGCTTCAGTTCTGTGGAGGAAATGGGAAGAAAGTGTAAAACTATTTTGGGCTTCTATTTAGAAAAGAGGGATACTTGGGGTAGCAAACCTTTTTAAAGGTGTCCAGCAACATAAGCCAAATCACCAGCAAAAGAATGAACTTCTTTTCCCCATTTCCTTTTGCAAGAATAAAAGACCTGAGCAGCATTTTTTCTTTCTTTCTTTCAAATCAACTAACCAGCCTTTTTTGTATTTCACATTAAAATTCATCTCCTGTTTTGGTGGGGTGCTCTGTAGTTTTTGCCTGTACCACTCAGTCCTCCAAAACATTTCCTGCTCCAACAATAGCTTTCTTGCTCTCCTGCTGGTATGGCTGTCACCAGCCCTGCCACACTGCCAGCAGCTAGTGACAGGCTTAGCAAACAGCAAGTTACTGTGTCCTGCTTAGGGGAGGCCAGTGGGAGGGTGCAGTAAGCCAGGAGGGACCATGTGAGTTCAAAGCAGCTAGGAAGCCGTTCTGCTGCATTTCCCTACCGGTTTATGTGAGCTTCTGTCCGTTCGGCTTTTGATGGCGGCAATGGGAAAGTGACATCTTTAACTATCTGAAGATTTTGCCTGCGAGATGAGTTTGGCCACTATTTAGAGGATATCTTTTATTGTCAGGTTTATCTCTGCTACCTTTAGGGACCAATATGAGGAAAAAGGACTTCACTTCTGGATCTTTTAGTCCCTTGGAAGGACAACTGGGGTGTGCTACACCGAGATGCAGGAGGCAGATGTGTGCAGTATAGCTCAGTATAGCTTGTTTGCTCTAACTCAGTCAGATCTTGGCGCCTCAAGTATCGATGCTGGCATGGGGGAAAATAGCACTATATCTACCTTTCTGTAGTACATGCGTTGTGGCACAGGGCTCCTCTCTGTCACTGTAAAAGCTGCCTTATCTCTGCGGTGAGTGTGTTTTAGGGTAGCTGTAACTTTCTAAATATCTACCTGTAAAAACCTTGTGATTATTTGATGATTTTCCCATGACTTTAAGAAAATTGTCAGAAGGGGTAGGCTAGGATCACGTCTAATAGATTGCGATTACCTAAGGAGTTGTCTAGTGATGTCTAACAATAATATGGAGGACAGTTTGCATGAAGCTGCATGAACTAAGTGCTTCTAACTTTAAATTGTAGATTAGCTGGCAGCCACAGAACTTCATTTCTTTTATAATAACGATAAATGAAGACTTAGGAATAGATAACGTTTCTTGCATGTCTCAAAAGTCTTTTTCCATAATAGTTTATTATGAACCATCTGGTCTCATTAATGTTTTATCAAAAACCATCTGGTTGCTCTATTGTTCAAACTATTCAGTAGTAGGACTTTCTCATAAATTAGCCAAAAGGAATGGCTATCAAACTATTGTGTAGAAGCCCCAAACATTTATGTAGGTTCCATATAAACAGTTATTTTAAAAGCATATTATTCCACATTAAACTACAAAAGTCTAGAAAATATATCAGTAATAAAATCAGAAAGGAAGCTTATTCCCTATGCTTCTTAATTTTTCTTCTTTTTCTACATCTTTTGTTCTCAGCCAGGAACAGGACCTACAAAGTCAAATGACAGACTGTATTAATATAACAAATATTAGGGTGGGGGTTTTTTTCAATAAAACACAGCAAACAGAGGATACCTGTCACTGAGCCTCCAAAAAATGAGGCCCTTCATCTTTGTATCTCTGCATGCATACACTTTCAGACTGCAAGCACTCTGGCAGGGTTCTTTAAAATATAACTATACAGTACATGGCACTATTTAAAGTATAATTATACAGTGCCTAGAGGCAGCTAGGTACAACTGATTGTAAGTAATTACATAATATGCATTGATTTAATACATTGTACTTCCACTCATAAATGTTCTACTGTTACATTTTCAGATCAGTAAAAAATGTGATCCTAAAATTAGTGCAGTTTATACTGATTTTGTTACTTATAGACAACCTTAAAGTTACAGTGGATGGAAGAACCAAGGAAAGCACATCTAAAGAATACATAGAAAGTTTAGGGCGAGACTGGTGAAACGAGGAGTTAAATGATCTGTGGGGAAGAGCCTGTGACTGAAGCTGCCGGTAGAGAGGAAAGCTGACTGTAAGGATCAGCTCTCCAGGTTTATTCTGGTTCACACAATTCCTCTTGGATCCTCTGAATGGATGTGTATGCATAAGCACCCTCAAAAACACTCATTATCTGACTGTGGGAACAAATGATTTGGCCAGAATTTTCCAAATAATCCGCAGTATGCGATTGCAGTTTCTCATGAGGCAGCTGGCTGGCTGGTGTTTGTATTACACTGACACAGAACGGGAGCACAGCCGTAGTCAAACCTTGCAAAATGTTCAGAAGCTAACATTAATATTTCATTGGATAACACCAGGCGCATGTTTTCATCTACTACAACATTTGTAGCAATAGCTTTATTTTGATTTAAAACAATTTTTTCTCCCCCTTTTGGTTTTTGTGCCTCCTTTGTTTTATTTCCCAGTTATTTTGTAACTTCTTAACCCCCATTCTCGTTACCTGTTAACTGTCAACTCAGTCTCTCTTTCAGAACTGAACAACTGGAATTCCCATTCCAGGGCAATCTGAAAGGGGTTTGTCCATGACAACAAAGTAAATGCATTATTAAAGTACCCACAAAGACAGAAATTGAGAATTTTGTGTGGTGATCTTCGAAGGAGGCCAGGGCCCACAGAAGTAGCAGATGTACTGAGGAGAAAACCACAAACGGCAAAGCAGCCAGCGACTCCAGAGGGTTCTTCGGAGCTGTGAGGCTGCATTGCTACTACAAGGTGAGTCAGGGCTCCTACAGCTTCCCAGAGTCTCTGCAGCAGGAAGTGCCAAGGGCTGCCTGCACCTTCTATACATTGCAAAGGAGAACAAAAGGCAAAATCCACCCCATTTCACACAGGGCTAACAGTTCAGCCCCACTAGATACAAAGACTGAAGGCCCCATGTTTCTTCTTCAAGTAATTTCATTTTTCAGCTTGCTATTGCTGCCTCCTGGTTTCAGCACATGAAGGGTTTTCTTTTCAATGTCTTACAGACACTGGGGTAAGAACATACCACGGTTTTCCCCACTAAAGGGGAAGCAGGATCAAAAGAACACAGTTCTTTTTGAAAAAAGGAGCAAGGGCTGGCAAGCAGCTGAAAACTCTGTGGGCTGCTAATTGCGTGGGAGTTCCTTTTATACTATGCAACAGTGTTGCCCAAAAAGACAGCAAGGTGCCATAAAGGGGGTGCTGTGGGTCAAAACACATCAGTGGGTGTAAAAGGCTGCAGCTGTCTTTGTTGATCAGAGGGTGAACCACTACACAGCAGTGGTGTCCTGCAAATTTGTACAGGTGGTGGCTAGGGCTAGTGTCGTACAACTCCAGGTTATTGACACTGTTTGTTACATTGCAGTTACACGTACAGACCAGATCTTCACTATGCTGGAAAAAAACCTCATGGATCAAACAAAGTGTTGGCCTGTTCTCTGGCAATTAAAAATTTATTTCACTTGCTCTATCATAGGACTGAAACTGGTGTCCTTGCTAGTTGTACCGCCCTTGTTTGTCTGAATGACGCATTGATTTAGGTGAGTAGCATCTGTAGTGGGTGATGCAAGTAACTGTGGGTGGATGGCTTTCTTATTGCCAGTACTACCCTCTTTGCAAATGGGAGATGGGAATGCACTTCCTCCTACAGAACTGGTCGCAGTCAGCTTGAGCTGGGGCTTATTTGGTTCTTCTGCAGTTACTGTATGGCCTCACCAATGCCAATACACCACAGTGCGAGCAATGCAATTTCTGAGAGAGAAGGAAGACCAGCTGTGTCCTGAGAGGAAGTATTAGTATGAAAGGAAACAATGAGCAACCAGTACTGGGAAAGCATGAACTGCAGTCATTCTTTTGGCTAGGACCTTGTGACTGCACACTTCAATACAGAGAATCTTATTTCAACAATATATACTCCTTCCTCTCATTCCTTTCCCCCATCATTTCAAACAAACAATTCCTGTTAGTATCAAGACCAAAGCATTCACATGAGCTTCAGCTTTAGGAAGCTTCGCAGCTAGATTCAAATAGAGGTGCTGTTACTATGGGCTTTCTTGCAACGTGGCACATCCAGCTCTCTTTTCCAGTTTCTGATATTCACAAAAGGTAATATCCTTGAGTTCTCTACCCTCTGTCAACTTTAACTGAAGTTTTACTCTCTCCAAAATGAAAGGGGACAGGTTAACAATGGGCTAGGCTTACCATTCTCCACTAACTAGAAAACTCAGGAAAGTCAACCTTGCTCTAACTGACCTACCTGTGGTGCTCTTTCACAGGCAAAGTCCACAGTAGAATTTTTCCCACAAAAAGACTTAAGGATTTGGTGTACTATTTTTGAACTTCATAGGAAAATTGATTTTCCCATCCAAAAAACCTACATAGCTATTACATAGCTCTAGTTGCTTCACAAGATTTGTTTCAGTGACTGAAGTGCAAGTAACAAATGATGAATACAACAAGTAGGATCATCTCTTGACTTCATCTTCAGTCTGTCAATGGCTGAAAAGATAACCATCCTAAGAGTAAACAAAACAGTAAATCTCTCACAGCTATTAGACAGGTTCTCATCTATTGATAAATCTACATAATCTTCCTTGCTCTAGGCAGCAATCTAGGCATTGCAGACATATCCTCATAAAACCCAAGAAGTAAAGGATTTTTCAAGGCATGTACTGCAGTAATTCAAACTAGATTTACTGCAGCCTTTATCATGGCTTCTTTTTTTTTTTACCAACACAAGTTAAAAAGTAAGAAATTTGTAATTTAGGAAAGCAATTTTTTATTAAAGAAATTGTAATAAAGAAAAACAATGTCAACTAAGTAAAAATCATATTTTCGAATTCTAACAGCTGCTCTTAGTGAAATACCAAGTAAAACATCCGCTCAAAAATCCTCAAAGATAAATAGTGCCCTAACACTTAGAGAAAGCCAATAATTCCTGAAGTCTGTGAAGTTACAGACAGAAACATCAGCTGATGTTCATACAGAACATCAAGTCTTCCAGAAATTTATTATTGTTCCAAGATCCTGTAAACACTTACATCAATGAACCCACAGAGTCAAATTCTCAGTTAACTTAAGCCTCAGTTATACTCAGCTCAGCACAGCAGTGTTGATTTACCTCAAATGAGGGTGTACACATAGCAATTTCAAATATTTCCCTTGGTACAGAGTAAGTAAAGACACAAATTCATAAGTATACAGCAGAATTTGTTATCTGGCCAGCTTTTAACCCCATTTAAAAACTCAGATTAACTCACAAATTCTTATGCATCTGCTGCACTAGAGGGAATCTAAGCTAAAAATCAACAAATTGAGCATGGAAAGCAACATTTGCCATATGAAAGAAACATAACAGAAGCATTAAAAAATAAAGAAAAAGAGGCCAAGATGTGTCAGTTACTATGCAAAGCAAGCTTTGCTCAGCTGTCAGTGGTTTTCCACATTCGGTGGTGGTTTGAATCATTCTGCAGTAAGCAAAATGACTTTAAAAGAGAGATTACTGTAAAGGACCAGACAACTGAGCTTAAACACAAATTGGATGCAATGTATATACAAGCCAAGTTTACCTCACACTTCTGTAGGGGAGAACAGCCTGTTTTACCTGGGTAGCCCTGACCACACTGTGGGTACTTGGCATGTTATTAGCTCAAGGGGCAATCACAAGAAATTAATTCCATATCCATTTCTCTGTAAGAGAAGTTCCTACTGCCCTCGGTGTTCATGATGGGCACCAATAATAAGCATCCCTTGCCATCTTCCTCTGCCTTTTATAATTATGCAAAAAATATTACTGCTTCTATAAATGGCTATTTTCCCAGCAGCTTGAACTAAATGCTCGTTATTTCAGGTCCCAATTAAAGCATATCAGATCTCTATGAAATTAATCAGCAAAGAAGTGATTCCCACTGACATGACGGGCTAGTTCCAAAGTTCTTAACCCAATACAGAACCAAAATGGCTGGATTTCAAAAAACAGGAGCTTTGCCAATACAAAAGCTGGTTTTCTTTTGGCCTCTACCCTTATTTTTCAACAGCTGAGGTTATTTTGCATGGTAACAGATTTATTGATCCAATTATTGATCCAATTGTCCCAGCTCTTCCTGGAACCTCCATGCTTCCTCCCACCAAATCTTTGTACATACTGAGCTTGGGAAGTGCTGCAGAACTGCAGTCAGAAATTACAGGTTGGTCAGGAATTATACTCGCTGTACTCCCACAATTTTCAGGATCCCAATACATCTGTATTGTATCTTATACACATATGGTCGGGCCCTGAGATGTAGTTGAGATCAGATTGGCAGAGCTGTCCTGAACCAGCATCCCTAAGAGAGAAAACACCACATTAATATCCTTTCCTTCCAGTTATTTATCTTTCCAGTAAATACCATGTTTCCTTGGTTTTGAAAGTTGTTTTATGGAGAACATGTGGTTTGTGGTTTCCACATTCATGCTAAAGCATAACATTTATGCTGCACATCTGTCTACTAAAAACTGCTTTTAAGAATCAACTTCTAGCTGTAAATGAATTCCATCAGCTTACCCCTTTCCCTGCCCCAGTGTCTGGCATAACAGCCATGTGACAGTGCTGTACAGTGTGCGCAGGTAAACTGGTAAACAACTGGAACATTGCACAACTACCAGACAGATTGTAGGAGTGATAAACAGGGCTTCTAGCAGATGGAAGCTCTTTCATACTTGCCATTTTGGAAAGTAAAAAGCACAGATCACTACAAAAGCTAGACTTATTTCAGCTGTGACTAACAACCTTGAAGAAAGATGCTTACAACCCCTGGGAAAAAGTCAGGGTGCTCTATGACCTTTTGCAAGTATGATTTATTAACATCCAACTAAATTGGTTACAGAGACAAAAATAATAAATTGTGAATCAAGGTGCTCCAACATTATTACAAATTTTTGGAGTAAGTGAAGCAGAAAACAGGAATGATCCTGACTACAGAAAGTTTTCTTAAAAATCTGCAAGTCAGTGATAATTCTAACACATAAGATACCTTTCTTCATTTTGAAATCACTAATGCCCTATTAAAACAAAAAACGAATTCAGCATTTAGCAGTTTTGTGTATGTAATACCTCATACATGTGGTATGTTTTTCCAATACTGGAACTAGTACAATACCGTTAACATAAATACAAGACTGCCTGATTCTCACAGATAGCAGCCATCTCAAAGGTGTGGAGCTGAAGGAGCTCATCACCTCTTGTGGATCAACCTCTCAAACGTTCTCATAAGCTTTAATACAGTTTTGTTTTCTACAACAAAAACACCAAATCCACAATTTATATAAAAAAGAAACAGCTTAAAATAATTTTTTAACATATGGCAACTATTTATGTGGAAAAGTTCTCTTATTGCTTTCAAAAGCTGCAGCAAGAACAGTAAGAACTGAGCAGTACAATAATACATTTGGTGATAAGTTACAGCATTTACCAAGTTTCAACAGATAAGTCAGATAATATGTGCAGTTTCTTATGAACCCACAGCTGCTGCATTAAGTTGCACCCACCAGTAGCTAGAAAATAGAAAAGATGAGTTTTGGTGAATACTATGATTTTTATTTATAGTAGGCATGAATTCATGAATGAAAACGCACTGAGCCAGAAAACCCCTTTTGTTTTAACTTCACTCCTTTGAATAGCACCATCTGACTCCAGCCCTTGCACGATGTATTCAGTTACGTGGAGAAGTTTGATTTCATCCTTCTCTCTATTATATAAGCACTGTGGGCCAAGTTTTGCACTCCAGCTTGCCCTCTCTGACTTGTACACAAAAAACCCCTGTATTGAACAAAATATGGTATGCTGAAAATTTCCTGCTCTGGAAAGCTGATCATCTAGAGAGACAGCAGAAGAGATTTACACAAAAGCAGATGCAAGGACATTGATTATGCTGAGCAGATACAGTTGCCCGTTTCCACAGCACGGTACCCTTACCAGGTCTGACTCCAGCGTGTGAGTGGGAAGAAAGTCTTGTTCACAGTCAAGGAAAAGATACAGAAATAGGCCAAAATGTTTATGGGAAAAGTTTTTAACTACAGCTTTCAGGCATGATTTGTCATTTAAAAGCTTGTTAGAATGGACTGTTTTCCTATTCTTCAGATATTTTTTTAATAAAGAGAAAAATGGGACACTGAATAAGGACTTTTAGATATGAGAGGCCCCACAGAAAACCTAAACAGAACTGTAAACAGCTGAGGGAAAGTGGGGGGCATGGGAAGGGGTAAGGTCTTTGAGAGGTTGTTTTTTGGAGACCAGCACTGGACCTTTGTGCAACCCCAAAGCTGTCCCTGGTTGTACATTCTGGCACCATGAATTTGTGTTTCTTTCTGCACAGCAATCTGGCTTCAACACTGAAGTGCTAAATAATAAGGTGCCTGTGTTTGCAACCACCACCTCCTTCAGGAGCCAAGTTTTAAAAGAAAGCAGAAATCTTGTTTCCAGTCCTTCAAAGAAAACTTGTTGGTAGAAGAACAGTTCTCTAGGATTTTTCCTTCCCAAAGTTGTGACTGTTTTCACTTTTCCTTCCATGCATCTAATTTTCTGAGCTCTGTATAAAGAATCTAAGTACTTTGCTGGATCTGTATTTCAAAAAGCATCTAAAAGAAGTAGGTCAGTGCTGGCAAACTAACACATAAAGCATATCTCAGAGAGCAGAGATTCAGAAAGGAATGCAATGATTAACAGTGCATTCCAGTTTCGCTTAGTCTAAAGGGCACTTTATGCTACCAAGAGTAGCCTCCTAAACAAGTTACACTGTTTCATAATCCCAAACTTACACTGTACCAAAATCAGAAACTGTGTTGAGTCTGCAAATCTGGAAGTAGAGCTGTGGGTTTCTGTTTCTATGAACACTATTTCCCTGGATGTTTTTTTCTTTCTTTGTGTGTAATTTGAAAACTGAGCCAGTGTTTTAACACCCAAAGGCCTGAGCTGCTCCATCATCTTGATCTAAGTTTATAGTGAGTGTTTACTTTGTGAAGGGATACACAAAGAAAGGCAGTGCTACATGAGTGTTCTCAAGCTGCGCTCCAAAATTGTATTAAGTAATATTTATAAAGTCATCAAATAAAAGAGCTATAACAGCAGGCAATGGTCATCAGGAAATTTTAAGACTGATCCATTGAGCTAAACAGCTTGGGGATCATGGCTGTGTATGAAAGGAAGCAGCATGTTGCCTGATACATTCTTTCTACCATTCAGGACAGGAATGGGGGAAAAAAGTCCCTTGATGCCAGCTATTAAAAACAACAGCTGACTTATATTGCAGAAAACTAATGTAAATTTTGCACCCATTAATACATCTGAAGTTCTGGGAAAAAAACTTACCAAAACTTCCTATTTTTAGCAAGAATAACTGTATAAAGTATATTAAGGTTTGTGAATGATGAATATATTTTTATGCAGAAATACACAGAAGTAACGTCAAGACAATTTTCTTCCACTTCTTAATATACAGTTTACAGAAGTTTAACACTAAACCCAGTTGTTTCATACAAAAGTGCAGTTGGAAACATGGGGTCAGAGGATCATTCACAACTTGTTCTATCGTGTTTGCAAATGCGTATCTGAGATTTACAAAAGGAGATATAACTTGTGTAATGATTTTGCTTCATGTATTTAAGAAATGTCCTGGATTATTCTCAGGCATTATTTTTCTGGAGACAATAGTAATATTCTGAAGTTTACTTTCTTGACATGGGAATTTTAAAATTATAAGAAAATTTTATATAAGGCACTACTCAGCCCAATGCTCCTTGTCATTGATCAGATGTATTTTAGACATTTTAGATAAGTATTTAGCAAGATACAAGGCAACACTGCCAGTCTGATTTCTCAAAAATCATGACTTAAACACCCAATATGAGATTAGTTTCATTTAACACCTGATAATTTTAATGCATTACAATTATTTAACTTTGCCTTTTGGCCTCTAATCCTTTTAGTTTCAGATGCTATCAACTATTAGGTCATATGACAAAGTATGGGGAAATCCCCTCCATACACAGAAAATACAAACCCAGCAACCAGATCAGATGGTAATCACAGTAGCTGCCAAATATAACAATGAGCAAGTTTAATGCATCCTCCACAAATTTTGATCCCTTAAAACCTTTTTTTTAATCCCCCTATCCTCTTTTGTTGTTAAATGAATGTTATTTTTAGTATAAATGGTAATTACCAACAGCAAGGATAATTACAAATATAAACTCATTTTTGTGCTAAATTTTGACAGTTAATACAAGAATAAAACATAGGAAGGGAACAAGCTATGACGAGATCTTCACTTTCCTTGAAAAGCCAAACAGCCCCCAAAGGTTAAGATTTCCTTTGGAATCAAAGCCCAGATTTTGTCTTCATATTGATGTGAACGTTGCCTTATTGTAAGCTGCTGGCGTAGTAGTAGAGTGCTCAAACGATGTGTTAAATACAAAGAATTGTGCTAACTTCTTTCTTTGGTAATTACAGAAATGATAGTGAGGCAGAATTCCTAGGCAAAGTGAAAAATGGTGAAAAAGCATTTGTCTGCCTTTTAAGACAATGGGGCTTCAAGGTAACAGAAAGCAAAATTAAAATATAAATCCAATATGACATCACAGATTTGGTTTAAAATGGAAGCATTCATAGTATTTCCGTCATGTTACATATAATACATAGATATACTTCTAATGGGTTTTCTTTAGAACAATACAGCACACAGTAAAGTGTAAGCTTTTCTAAGCTACTAGTCCTGCTAAGAGTCTACCATATCCATGCCACCTCCAATTGTTCCAGTCATAAACGAGTTTAACATGCCAACAACGCATGGATTTGTTTTGTGTCACTGAAGTGGCATGTGAGAAAAGGGGGTGTGGGTGGTGACAGGATATAGATCTATAACTTGGAAACTCTGTTGTTGCCAGTCACAGACACACAGAACAGACTTGAAGAATCATAGGTCAGGCTTGAGTTGCAGATAGACAGGAATGCGAATTACTCTGTTAATGGCTGTGGCATCGTGATTTGATGGAAAAAACAAAAATACTGCCCATCTCTATAATCTTGATTCAAAAGTGTGACTTCTGCTACATTTGTTTCCTGCTAAATTTCTGACCTATGATTTAGTAGTTTCACAAATCTAACCATAGGAAGGGGATGCAATTGATTTAGTGCAAGACACTTGAATATTTATCTGAACATAACAAACAGAGGAAGATCAAAGACTCCATACACTTCTCCATAAGGCAGATGGTCATTTTTTAAATATAAGATCTTAAATACGCTGTTTATTTCTTAAGAGGTAGAAAATATCAAAATATTAAGAAAATTTCTAGCTTAAAACAATCAGTTCACTTTTTAAAAAGTCTTACTGTTGCAATTTTTAGGTTAATAAAAGCAAATGAAGCTATGGAAGCACAGGATTTCGTGCTCTGCGTAGATTTTACTTACTGGAAAAAGAGAGAGCTTCTTCATCTAGTCAGTGCTCAAGCAGTATGTACAAAGAATCTCCTCCTCTTGCCCTGTCGGGGGCTATAAATCTGAAGTGGAAATTTTTCCCAGTGGAAAATTTTGGCGATTCCTGAATTTCTAGTACTATATTTAGCTGGGTACAGTTTATGTATAAGGCAATAGAACCACTGATGTAAGCTCAGAACTACCTCTTCCATAATGCTAAGGAGAAAGCTAATAGAAACAAAAGCTTATTTAAATCTTTTCTACAGGCAGCAAAACATCACTCAGATTCCAGCACCAGCTGATACTCTGTTTTAGCAATTTATACCAGCCCAGAGACAGCTGAACAACTCATTGGACTGTGGAAGCCTACTTACAGTTCGAGTTACTAAGGCTTGCACTCCGATTTCTCAGCACAGCTAGGAGATGCTGATGCTGCTGTCTCCAATGCAATTGAATAAGGCATAAGTTAACTCAGAACTGACATTATTAATATCGGAAAAGTAGTGTAAAAACTCCTCTTTTCCCTCTTGCTGCTAACATTCAGTACTATTTATTAAATATTTTATAAAAAGAAGTTAGGGTATTTGTACATTCAAACAATCACTGCAATAGAGTAAAGGAAACATTAATTATCAGATTCTAAATTATGCACAATTCTGGCGATATGCACACTTGCACACATACACACACCCCACAAATATATTATTTGTGTCTCTGTGTGTGTATACATATATATTGGTGTGTATATATAGAGATATATTTTATATATATTTCTTTTAAATCAGATCTGAGAATATACACAGAATATCTTCACTTGGCTCCTCTTTCACCAGAGGACAGGATTGTCCAGTTTGGAAAAACCAGGTTCTTTTCTAAGGTCCATGTAAGTTCCATTGCTCACCCAGGAGTCATCGTTGGATTTCCTATCAAAGATTAAACAAATATCTTTAAATGTAAAGCTTATGTTTTCCATACATATGCTGTGTAGCACTATGCACAGATACCCAGTCCAGCCCATGAACCAGGTGCAGTGCAATGCAATACAGTCTTCAAACAAGGCAATATAGCTTGGAGAGTTGAACTGGTGTGCCTGTGCTGGGCCTTGGAGATGCACCTCAGTAAGCCTAGTGTTCAGACGAGATCAACACTTATTTCACAGTCATGTGCCAGTGCTTAGCACTTAAAACTACAGTCCAGGTTTATTTCATGGTCTCAACGGCAGCTTTGAGTGGAAAGTGGAAACTTACCTTTTACCTCTCCAAAGATGGCTCACCACAGTTTTTGCATAAAGACAGCCTATAGCTCTCAGTCAAGAAGTGAGACTCATTGCACTAGATACCATATCCTGAAGTAATCAATCTGCTTTTAGTGTGCAATGTTTTTGGCACAACAGCTAATTATTCTTTTAAGTAAATCAAGGCTTGTGATTTGTTGAAGAGAGAAATCACTATTGAAAAGCTAAATGCATAATTCATATCTACTCTAATACTGGGTAACACTTTTGCTAGATAGTAATTAAATTCTTTATTCTGTTATATAAATCTACAGCACAAATCTCAGTTTTCAAATTCTCATTGTGAAGATTCAAATCCTCATCCTTATTCACAACTCTCATTGTGAATATACAAAGTATTAGACTGCCTCTATCCTGCTGGAACCAACATTTCCTTGTCTTTAGTAAAAGATTCAAATCCTCATCCTTATTCACAATTCTCATTGTGAATATACAAAGTATTAGACTGCCTCTATCCTGCTGGAACCAACATTTCCTTGTCTTTAGTAGGTGTGATTGACATGTGATGAATTAGCTCACAGTCAGGCAGGCAGTGGTCTAAGCCATTCCCTTTTTGCACCTGTTTGCACCTATTTTAAACATTTCTGTGTTCCTCAGAAGTATAGTACCTATGCATCCAGAAAAAAATTAGGATCCCAGATCTGTTAGCTGTGATACCTAGGTCCATACAACATTCACCTTGGCTCCAACTGTTTCATTGCAGGAGACTAGAAAAGCTGGAGGGCAGAAGGCCATGTCCTCACTAGCATTCATTTTTGTCTTTTGATGGCTGAAGTCTCATGTTAATTGATTTACAACAGGAGGAATTAAAGTGCCCTCTGAATGAGAACACCCTCTCCATGAAATAGGGGAAAGGTTCAAAAACAGCCGTGGAAATGAAAGGCTCCAAATCTGCACACTTCTGTGCAGGGCAATCCCACTGAATTTGGCAGAAGTTCAAAAGAGATAATTAAGCTAAATCCAGCTACTTCACTTTGCTTGAAAGAATCAAAGATGCTACATTCACTCAGGCAAATTCAAATGCAGACTAAATATCAATCACCATCAAGGCAAAAAAGTTATAAAGAAATTCAGGGATGCACTAATGAAAAAGCAATATATAATTCTGAGTTTTAAGTAAGTCTGGAGTGGTTTACATTGCCAAAGTATAAAAATCAAAAATATGGAAGAAACCTGGAAAAAACTGGAGCCGGCTCTATGGCAGTTTACAACCAGCTCTATAATAAGAATTTCAATAAATGGTAGTATATGCTAATTATTATACAGTACCTGAAAAATCTAGGCTGATGCTCTAGATTGTTTTCTTCCAGCACCTTCCGTCGTTCTCTCTGTAGCTGCTCAATCCTCTGCTTCTGCATTTCAGCTCCTTCAATATTCCCTTCTTCTAGAAACCTGTAGCACCAGCAGTGATAAGAGACACAATTTGTGCTCCTGTCCTCCATCTCTTCTGCCAGGTCCTCTAGAACTACAGAATCTAATCTTTACAGCAGGTGGTTCACTGTGTTTAAAAGGTAAACAGCTACATCTGCAGACAACTGCACTATCAAAAAGTACTTAAGGAAAAGTAACTCATAACCAGCTCAAAGTCATTGTTACATTCTTTTACTTGGATGTTAGCAACAGTAGAAATACCACTGCAGAAAGAAATTTCAAGTGTCTCAGGTTTTGGCTATTCAAACACATTATGCTCAACATCCAGTGCCTGAAGTACTGAAGTTTTAACATCTTTGGAAAGACAATTATCTAGAAGCATCCAAGAGCCAATTTTAGGAAACACTGGTCCATAATGACTACACCATCTCTTGATAAGCGATTAAGATGTCTGTTTCAGATGCACATTAATGTAGAAATAGAAACACGCTGCAGGTATCTACACAAAATAGTTTTAGCTTAGGGTAAAGTGAGCGTGCAGAAGATTAAGAACTATTTGAGAAAGACATTTAAAGAGTTAAAACTTCTTACCTTTGGTCCGGCCTAAAACGTGTATCAGTGGATGGAAGTAATGACCTAGTTTGCAGGTCCAGTTCATTTAACTCCAGTGCAAATTGAGTAAATCCATACCACTGTTCATAATCTTTAGGCATCGGATCTACGGAAGAAAAGAGTACATTTAGAATTCTAGTGAAATGCTATTATCTTTAGAAGGAAAATTCCAAGCTCCCCTTCAGTCCTTTGTTTATCTCTGAACCACGGTCTCAATTCTGGGGGAGTAAGAGGTTTTTAATAATGTGACAAAAGGCAACATCCCCCTTGATAATTGCACTGCAACAAAACAGATTTCTGTTCTCTCAGCTGAATCAGAGCACAACTGTGATGAAGGCCATGGTATTACCACCATAGTGCTTTTTCAGACTACAGTAGACAAAACCCCACAAGTCTGAGAGAAGTTTGGATATGGCTGTCCTTACAGAACTGAGACTTGTGGGCTATCGTCCAATGTTTAACACACGAAATACACAACACTTCTCTACACAAAAAATGAGGAGCGTTGTTCCTTTTTTTTTCTTCCTTTTAGAGTCCTCAATACCCACTTCATGCCCAAACACGAAAATGAGAGAGAATGGAGAAAATGCACGCAGCCATGGGATTAAGTTCTTCGTATTATATAAATGATGTATTCTTCTGGTCTAGATTTTAAATACTTGACAGAAATGTAATATTCCACATAGAAATAACAATAAGTTGGGGCACAATAAAGAGATGAAAATAGTAAGCTTATTCTCAAGCAGATCCTAAGTTCTCTACATTAGCCATTCTGATCACTAACTTGCTCTCCATATGCAGTTTGAAGATGAAGTTGTCCCACAGTATAAACTTTCATGCCACTTCCCAAAGAGTCGATGCACAACTTTCCCAGCTTTATCCATGACACTGCCTTCAATCTCATGTGCATTTGGATTCCAATACTTCGCCTAGAATTAAAAGGAATGAGGGGGAAAAAAGGTGCATAAAAGGTCAAGCGCCAGTGATTTTGCCATGTCAGTAGCACCATGCTGCAGAGTGGTTTTCTGAAAAGTATTCACTTAGGTGTGCATTACAATACCATATCCAAACAACTGCTGTTAGTATTATTAATCAGCTTATTAAAATATTAATGTTGAGAATTTGTTTGCCTTTTTTGGGGACAGTACTAGATGAAGCATAGCTGACCTTGAATTTTGCCCAATAACAGGTAACACTGACTCCTGACTTGCCCAGATTTGTAGAAGAGGAAGAGAGGGAACTAATACAGCAATCTCCACTTTAGACAATTTGCAGTATCAAAGGTGTAAGACTTGCAGGCTCTCAGTCTTTACAATTTGAACTCTAAACATCCACTGCAACTCTGCAAATATAATACAGTACTTTCAAGCAAGTATTTAGAAAAAAAAATATCACCCTAATGCTTCTTAGACAGCACAAAGTATTCAGGAAAACAAATAAGAAAAGGAAACTTTCCTTCTGCTGCTGAGCCTGCCATGCTGCATAGGTATGCTGAAGCACTTAGCCTATATCTATATGGTCTGTTTCTATGTAAAGCACAGCCTTTCTCCAGCAATCGGATACAGAAAATGTGGGTTAAGATAACTCTCCTAGCATGCTTTGCAAAACTATTTCTCAAGTTAGAAATTTTGGCATCATATTAGGTTTTCATTGATTTTCCTTTACTAGGAAGAAGTCATCTATTGCCAAAAACTAATTTTAATTTCAGTTATTAAGGGCATTTCCTGAGGAAGTCATATCTTGATGCCTTGTATTGAAGCAAAAGCTTTGAGTAACACCACAACCTCTCACTTAACCTCCTCTGAGTACCTGCAAAGGGCTAGAAAAGAGCATTGGGTGAAGCACCCCACATGAGCACTGGTTCTATGGTTGCTGAATTAATGCAACCACAGGACATGCCAATGGGTTAGCAGGAGGTATGTGGTAAACCACTGTCAGTGGACATCTTGTGCCTACCTCTCTCATCAAACACATGGTAGGCTTTTCATCATATTTCTTCCTTTCCTTCCCTTTCCTTCCCTCATACGTTTCTGCATCTCCAGTGAAATCACCTTAGAAAGCTGTTGCTTCTCTTTCTTGCCTGTCTCTACTTAGCAAGCAGCAGTTCCTTCAGAGTTACAGTTTCTCAAAGAATCACAGGTAATTACAGCAGAACTCTAGGAAAACATAGTTTGTAAGCAGTTGTACTGGGCTTCAGCAGAGAACATCCATCCACTGCTGTGTCTGTTAAAAAAGGCACTGCCAACATTGCTGTGGTTACTGCTGTGGTTACCTTTATAAAAGTCAGTTTGCAGTGGCAAGTGTCATCATTAAGATTTTTGATGACAATCTCTCCATAGTGTTCAATCCATCTTTGCCCACTTAAGATGTTATGGATGCAAGATGTCACCTTGTTCCATGCAAAATGGTCTTTAAAACTGTAAGAAAAATACACAAAAGAAAAATCTTATGCCTTGTTCAAATGATCTCATATACTTGTGAAAAAAATTTGCAGAGAACTTGATTAGAAAACCCCACAGAACAATTTTATCTTCTGGAATGCCTCATCTTCTTGTCCCACACCTTCTCAAAAATAAACCCTATGACAACAATCCTGTCTACTAGAAAACCCTTTTCACTTCTGCTATTAACAGAATAGCAGAAATCCATACCACTGGATTCAGTTTTCTCTCAATTTACTTGTCCCTCTTTATCTGTTTTAAATTTCCAAAAGTAATCATTCTAATATCTTCTCCTGGCTGAAATGCCCATTTCACAGCTTGTAACACAGTGACACCGAAAACACAAGGACATGGGCCACCAGAGTCATCAGAAGACTCATTGAGTGGAATGGGCTTGGCTCAAGCTCTCAAGGCTGAGCCTATATGTGTGCTTTAGGCGAGATCAAAAGTTCTCAACAGGTAGTTCAAGATGCAGTTGCACACTGGAAGACAGCAAACAGGGAGAAATAAACAAATATCAATAGGCAATACAACATTTTATCTTTTATTAAAGAACTAGATGTTCTTATAAAACAGCTTTATAAAATGTCAAGAAAAGGAAAGTCTCATGAAAACATATATCTACAATTTGTTCTGGGTATCGATAGCAAAGTTGCTACTGGTAAGGTGAAGGGTAAACTTACAAAGGACCATGTTCCTCATAGCAACTGCCTTGCACAGACCCCATGAGGGTATTAGAATCTTTCCGCACCTACCCTTAATCACTTGCTTTCACTTGCTGCTTTGTAGGAGCATACACAAGCATAGTTTTTAGACTAGCAGAGAAGTGGCCAATTTGGCCCACAGTAACTTGTTTTCCTGCTCCTACCTGCAGGTCACATGCTCTATCATGCATGCTAAAAATAGCGTATTTGCTCAAAAAATAACCTTAATATTATTGCTTCATTTTTGCCTATAGCCTCAGTACCTTTTCTGTACCAAATTCTGTATCAGATACACAGGGATACAAACAGCACATATGAATCAGATTATTTTCCAGTTCATCAGCTCACCATGGGGCCTAATCTATTAGTTACCTTGCCTCTGAACCCTCACTCGCATCCTGAAGACCCTTCGCTCCACAGCTTAGGCTAGCAGTTATGAACACAGTATGCTTTATAAATTACCTTTTGGATACTATTTTACTATATCGCAATTTTACCCACTTAAAAGAAAAAAGGCATGCTTAGTCACTTAGTCTGGTGAGTGCTAGGTTCTTGAGTTATTTTTCTCCTCCCCCTTTTTTTTTTTCAGTTGGCAGAATAATTATTTTTGTAGACTCTCTTTGGAAAACAGATTTAATTGGAACACTGCTCAACCTTTAGACCTCTGGTTCTGCAAATATCATGGATATAGGCCAAATTTTAAGGGATTTTAATTGTTGACCTAGAATGGGCACCCTGTCAAGCCAGCATAGGAACACTGCAGATTTTTATTTTAAATAAAAATTTAAACTGTATTCAATACTTAGCTACAGTGAGTGGCTGCTTACTTCCTGGGACAATAAACACCAGACATGCAACGGTTCTGTTTTTCACTTACAATATTTATGCAGTGATGATGGCTATTGGCCTCAACTACAGACCAGGACCCCATGGTGTTAGGGTCCATACAAATATAGGTACGAAAGACAGGAGCAATACCACCACCACCCCATCAAGCAAAAGAATTCATAGCTTCCCCTACCTTGCAGTTTTTCCCTGTGAGTTTAAAATGCAAAAAGCTTGACATTCAACTCAAGTATGAAAATACCAATTTTTGTTTTTGCAGAATACACAGGAGTGATGTTTTTTATTTCATCTTTTTTTTTTTATAACCTTTGGAAGAGTTAGGGCTTCTGTTTTATGCTTCTGGGTTTGCTTTGGTGTTTTTCTCCCCCTTTTCTTCTTTTTAAACTAAATTTTAATCACCAATTCTTCCCAAAGGTCTAATATGGCACAGCACAGCTTGTTCTCATCTGGATAAATATGGCTGCAGTGTGTGCAAGCATGTCTGTGCCTCTGTGTGAACAGCAACGCATGACTTCAGCACTTACGCTGGAAGAGTTACGTGTGTTGTACCAACTGGAACAATTTCCATGGACTTTCCCCAGAATTTGTTTTTCCATCTTACATCTGAAACAGGAAGAGAAAAAAAAAAGATAGGTTTAGTCATAGAAATGGATAGATCAATCTATTTCTACATTCTACTTTATTTTCAAGAAATGCAAAATTACATGGTGCAACATGAGTTCAAAGAATGCTGGGGACCTTCAAACATTTGCTTTTTAAGACCTCCGTTATATTATTGGGTATTGAAATAACAAAGTAACAGAGGTTTAAAAGTCCTCTCTGAAAAACTTCTTCAAAAGACAGAGATTTGAATAAGCTATAGACAGCATATATTTCTCGCAATTTGGTTGCTAGTGAATGAATGCAGACATTTCCAAAGACAAAAGCAGAATTACAAATATAAAAATATAACAACTAAGACCATCCACAGTGAAGAAGCAAGAGAATGTTTCAAAGGGCACAAAATTGCAGACGGATTTAGTCCAACTTCCTCAGTAAGTTTAACTGGCCTTTTAAAATCTTGTCTGAATCACAAAAAGATGTGCCCAAGTCTCAAAAAAAAATATGAGAAATCTCAGTGTAAGTTTAGCCAAATTTATTGAGCAAACACACCTGGAAGAGAAAGAAACAGAGAGAGAAGCATGGCAGAAGGAGTATAGAGTTAAATTGGGCTAGATAATCAGGCAGAAACTTTCACAGTAACTTCAGAGATTAGAGGAATAGTATCCTTGCTGTACTAGACACTAGGAACTCCATTCTCTGCCCAATCTGAAAGAGAAGGGAAAATTCATCTCTAGTCTCAAAAAGATGCCAGTACTAACACAAGGAGAACAAAACACTGTTTCCTGTGCAGTTGTGGGGGGAAGCTGTTATGCTGGCTGTGAGATAGATGCTCAAACTGTAGTTAGGAGATTACACATCTTCTCAGTATGTATGTGCAAGCAATAGGACCAAGCCACACCAAGCTGCCTACTATTGCAAAGGCTGGAATGGGACATAGGGCAGAATTCCTCATGGAAAAAAATTACCCTTTTCTTATCACTTGAGAGAAGGACCTTTTGGTTTATTTGGTTTTGAAGTTTGATGCTGGGTCAGCATCACCCAGCTGAGTTTAACAGTTAAAATGTATTATCAGACTGTGTTATGTTTTATGTTTTCATAAATGGCAAAGCTGTCCCACAGAGATCAGTACACGGGAAACATCTTAGGAACCAGTGTGCAACCTGATCATGCAAAAATTTTAGGATAAAGCAAAGCAAAGTGTTATTCCAAAGCTATGCTCAGACTAATTCAGGCACAGATGCTGTAATAGCTGGAACTTTGTATTCTGCATTTCCATTGTTCATGTGTCCACACTCCTTTGCAAAAACAGAGTCAGCTTCGTAAGCCTGGGAAAACGATTACCAAAATAACTGTCACTGCCAGAACCCAGTCTTCTGGCTCACTAGAGATGATCAAAAGATTTTTTTGATGTCGAAACAGATGAACTAAGGTCAGTGTCTGGTGGGATGACAGCACTACTCTGGCAACATTGCTGAGGGCTGTCTCCTTTTTAACTGAGGAGATAATATGGTAAGTGAAAAGATCTTTACACACAGAAAGAACTTACCTCACTGAAAAGCTACCTTTATGATTAACTTGATGTTAATCTTTCCATGTAAGTTAATACAGCCCCATCACAAGAGGCCACAGCATTTACAAATTGCCTTTGCATTGGAAAAAAAATCAGTCTAGATCTCCCATAAGCTCAGCTAGCCACATTTAAAAACAAAAAAACAACAACAAAAAAATCCCTGCTGCACCCTGATTGAGTCTCCTGTGCTCATCAAGACCAAATCTCAGACTCTCATTGATCAGATTCTCAGCTCTCATCTCTACAGAATAACTTTGTTCTCTAAATGAAAGTGTTAAAATATTTGAGTGATAACAGTTGTCAAGATCTGTTAAACAAATCAGTCTCAACAGTTTTTATTAAGACAGGCTGCTATCTAGTCTTATTTTTACAGTATTCAGTTACTGAATAAATTTTTGGTCATCTCTGCTTTTTAGCTACAGGGACACTCTTGTGTCCCTGTATTTGTTTACAAAGCAAAGAATTACATTGAATAATGAAACCCAGACTAATGACAAAGTTCCAATTTCTGTTCAGTATGGGTCCACCTGTAATAATTAAGTCATCAGAGTCAGTCATAACAGAATTAAAGGTTATAATATAGCTACATTGTGAATCGACAGACATCTGGGTGAAGGAGTTTAACTGAGTTAAAAGGTATAGTTATGTTCTGTGTACACTCCAGAAATATCTAACCACACAGGTACTGTGGCTAGCTGACATCTTCACCAGCATTACACAGCTCCAAGATACTTCTTTTGAAACAAAACGTTAGCAGAAAAATAGCACAGCATCTTACATACTATAATAATACCAGCAGAGAAAGAAAAGGTAAATATATTTATCACTGCTGTTATGCTTATATTTGGAAATTATTTTCAGAACAGGTTTACAAGATCAGGATTTAACTTGTAGTTTTTCAAGCTGTGTTCCCTCTTGTTTGTTTTATAAATAACTCGAGGTACAACTCTTCTTTACTAAAGAACGCCCTCCCCAAAATAAACCTGATTTTAAAAAAATGCAGATATTTGTACATGAAAAGACTAATCAATTACTGTTATATATATATAAAAAACTTGAATATTTTTATACTGGCAGAACATCCAAATAAGAAGCATGCAAGAAAGTATAGGCTAACATTTCTTAAAGCCATTCTAATACAATTTAAGCAGGGAATTTCATCTTTTCCCAATTTCTGGACATTTCACGTTAGACATAAAATTAAAATATTATAAATACTGTAAAAGTAAATGATAGACTGAAGAGTTACCTTGCCAAAAAGCAAAATTCACAGATTCAGCGTGGCATGCAGAAATAGGTGGATGGTGACTGACCTAATAGCAAGACATAAAAGGGGAAGAAAAAGGATGGACATATTAACACTTGAACAGTCATTTTGGTTTGGGTTCTTTTTTTGTCCCCTTCGTTTTTCATTCATTTACAATTTGAACATTTACTTTCCCTTTGCAGTTGTGTCCTGAAGGGGGAGTCAGTGAGATTAATAAGGTACTGAGACCTAAGAAGCCTTCAAAGAAATGGGAAGCACTTATATTAGAAGGCCTGTGAATTTTGTTCATCGAGTAAAAATCTACCTGTTTTGCACATCGACTCTAAGGTGATAATTACATTTACGCTTAGGACCTGTTTGTATATTAACAGAAGCTGCAATTTGAGCACATAGACAAAAATGAAAAAAAAAGGGCCAAATAAAAGGGCCAAATTCTTCTGTACAGTAAATGCCCACAAAATTCTGACTATGAGGGAGGAAACAGAGATCAGCATCTCTGAGGGGGCCACGGGTGGAGAAATCAAGCCATGAAATTCCATCTAGCAACCCCTACTACTGCAGGTGTTTCTAGTGCAAAACTCTAACCATACACACCGCATTTTATCAGCTTTGGGTAGTAGTACATACATGAATTATGGCAACCACCAAAACAGCAAAGCAAGGACTGTGAGTAAATAATCAAATACACAATGCAGACTGTTAAAAGGAAATAGTAAATAATAAAGTAACTGCACCAAATGAAAGCAGCCACTCCTCCTTGGCTGTAAATTCTCCCTTTTGGGTGAACGTGACTAACAACTGATCAGGACCAACTATTTGATGTGCAATGCTTACTGTTCTTTGGACAAAGACAACTTTATTTTCAAGTCAAATTGCTATTTCCCATTATGAATTTAATTTCTCAACCATCTACATGACTCAAATGCAGTTTTAATTTTGTCTTTGTTACTCATTTTGCAAGTATGTTATCGAGCATTTTTTCTGCACGCATCCAGTTATTTCTGTAACATCCTCTACTTGGTTAAAAAAAAAAAAAAAAGAGAAAAGTACTAACTACTCTCAGCTATGTCATAATCCACCACGACCAACACACTCTCTCACATGCTGCACCCAGATTAACCCCAGATGTCACTGTAATTCATGGGTTAAACTTAGCTCTCACTTAAACTGTTGTAATTCCAGAGTAAGGTCATGATGCTAAACAGAGTATTCTAAACTCACTCTGGTAATGTATTTTATACATTTTGCCTATCTATTCCATGGATTACCTACTATCTGCACTAACAAGTTATCTAAAGGAAGCATTAAAATGCTGGCAACAAGCAGTAAGCAACAGCTTCTGATGCAAAGAGAAACATTTAATGCTTGCAAGCTGCATGAAATTTATTTCCTCCTATACCACCCTCCCTTCCTAATATTCGTCCACCCCATACTATTACAGTAACTTTACCACACATCGCTTATTGCACGTATTAGAACAATAGCTGCCAACAGCCCAAGCCCCGTCATGTATTAAAATTCCTCTTTAGCCTTTGTACTGATTTATCCAATATTTAGGGGGAAATCTCTTCCTTTAATTCAATCCAGCATTAAGGTCAGTACCAACCTTTATTCACCACTTGGTTACTCCAGTTTGAGGTTACACTGGTAACTGCAGTGCTCTATACACATCATCTTAGAACTGAAGTAACACAATGAAGAACCAGATACATTACTTGAACTTTAAATTTGATTCTTGCTTTGACTGTTTTGTTTTCTTTTTTTCCTTATTTTTATTAATGCCTGTGCACGTTTCCTGAGACTAAGGAAAGATCACATAGCACTCCGTTTGGTCAGTTGTAAAGCACAACGTACAAAATGTTGTATCTTCAAAGAATGTCAAAACCACTTTTATTTTCCTAAAGGAAGCCTCTTAGAAGGATTTCTCTGATCAAATTTCTAGGTTATACACCCTTTCACACCGCACATTTTTTATATATATATTTTTTTAATGTCTAGACAGAACAAAGCAGTTTTCAATCATTCTTACTCTGCTAGGCATCAGATCATTTAAAGTTTTGCCTCTTTTTAACATACGACTCAAGCTTAGCAATTTTGGTAACTTCGCTGGTTTGAATTTAGTATTTTTTAACCATACTTCATAATTATTCTCCTATTGGGGAATTATTTTCACAAACACTCAGACCTTGATATGTTGTATACATCCTTCACCTACTAAGCTGTGGTACCAGATTTGAAAGGCTTAGCCCACAAAATATTTGGACAGGAAGCAGAAATAGTCATATTGCCATAGAAAATGCTAGTGGTTGATTGGCTCACACAAGGGGTATATTTGTTATTAAAAAAGATATTAAATAGCTGAAGATACAATATTTTTAATGATCACACACAGAAGATTATGACAAGAATGTGAATGCTTGTTGCAGTCCTGATCAGATTTCAGCATGGGGAACTGCACTCCACTTAACCAAGTTATCTAGTTACTGGAGTAGGCAGCCTGCCAGCCTTAGCTTCTCAAGTATCAGCTGTTCGTTGTCACATTCCATCCCAGAGTTAGCAGACTTTCCTCAAAAAACAATTTTCTTCATTTATAATTCTGCAGCGTCCCTTGAGTTTTGCTGGGCTCAGGTCATGTAAACTAATTTTGTATTTTGCTACTAATTCCAGAGGATTCCAGCCATGCATTTAGAATTAGGCAGTGTATCAAGTAGCAAATCTAAAGGTTGCAGCATACAATACCTGTTCTGCAAAGAACTGGAAACCCTTATCTTCACGAATACATTCATAGGTTTCTCCAAGCACAGGATTAAATGGCTTACTTCCAGCTCGATAGTAACTGGATGCATACGCAGAGACTGCAAATGCAGCTATATACACCTGGGAATAACATATGTTGAATTTTGATTAATTAATTTACCACAGCCATGCACAATTCTTGCTATACTTTCTGATTTAACAGAAGAGGGGGGTGGGGGGGGAGTGGGCAATGAGGCCTTATCCTGACATCAGATTCCGTATTTTTCCTATGGGAAATATTTGCAGACTACAAACATGCATACCTCCTGCAAGCTAAGCAATAGCTCAGACATCAGAGAATTATTCACTTTTCAGAGAGTCATTCAATAGTCCAGGGATGGAATTATTAGGGTCAAACACTGCAAATTTCAGCAACTTGAAACAGCATTTCTGAAAACTGTTTGAAACAGCTTAGCATTCTGCAACAGTTCAAAGCAGTAACCTTAAAAATCTAACTTAAAAGTTAGATTTTGTATTATAACTGGCTTTCATAGTTATGGTCTGTGAATCTATGGATTTCCCAACTGTTCTTTTTCTCAACATGGCACAGGAAGTATTGGATGAGTTTTCACCAAGTTTGCTATTGCTAATGCAGTTTGAATTGAATTGCCTTTTATCTGCTGTGTGCTATTATCTAATCATGAAACAGTTCTTGATTATGACTGAGACACAAGTAACCTTTCCGAATTTTTGCAGTCAACTCAAGCATAATTCCTCCTAAACCTGACGAATTAAAATTTGGTGTAGTTTGATTTGGGTCTCCTTTGTACCATTTTTCTCCCTTTTCATTCCCTTTTCCTCATCTTGTGAAAGTGTAGATGGTCTCCTTTCACAATTTCAGAAACTGAATCCACTTCAGAATGTCTCTTTTATGAGCTATTGCAATTACTATGCAACCACTAGCATTAATTTTGCCTCAGGAGTTTCTCAAAGGCAAAGAATACTCCATCCTGAGGTAATTTCCAGATGCTTGGGTGTGGGAAGGAAGGAAAAGGTTTCTTTTCACTCCTCTATGAACAACTCTTGCTCATTTCCTTTTCCTTTGAAGATATGTTCTCAAATGAACGAAAAAAGCTATGCACCAAACCCCCCAATCAATAGCCAAACCCTCTGTCCTGAGGACAGACACTAAAATTGTAACTCTTGCAGGGTGTCAGAATGACGCAAGAGGCTTTTCAAACAGTATTCATAACGTGACTATTTACATTCATGAATAACCTCATTTTAAGATAAATAATAAGCTCCCATTTAAGATAATTTAGAAAGCTTTTAACCCTTTGCTTACGGGCTTACATACTAAGTAGCTCTTATGCACCTGGAAGCAGAACAACTGAAATGTGTTTTTCTCTTGTTCTTTTGCCAAACACTGAATTCAGGGTCCTGCACTGGCAGAAGATGACACCATTATTATACCTGACATACATTCATGTTGCCTAGTTTTGAGAACCTGAATATTTTGGATCAACCCCAAAACTTCACAAAACCAGTTAATAAAACAAATGGAGCTCATTTGGTTAATACAAAGGTATCACAGTAGTGTAGGGCTGGAAGATGAGGCATCCTCTATGCACAAATGTGTTACTAGATTGGACATCCTTAAAAAAAAGATATACTGTAGCTTTCATACTCAAGAGGGAAGTACATCAGTTCACAACCCCCTTCCTTTTTGCTGTAAATTTTTAATCTTACAGAGTAAGACCTGCAAAACAGAACTAAACTACTGCTTTGCTTAACCTTGCTGTCCAGCAAGGTACTTGAGGAAAGAGACTTTCTGACAAAGCAACAGAAATTATGCAGAAGAGTCAAAAATAGTGGGTATGTAAGTATGTACAGACACATGTTTGGAGAGTCTTCCTCTTTCAGCTGGGAGAAAAAGAACAATGGAACAGAACATCTTGATTTCTTTGGCAGACTGTTTTTACATTTCCTTTATTCTAATTACATTAGAGGTTACTAAGTATTTGGAATAACATATTTACCATCCGTTCAAATGGATTAGGTGTATGTGCTGCTTTATCTAGCAGTTCACTGTATTCCAGCTCCTCGCAGAGACGCTGAAGGGTGTTAAGTGGCTCATTTAATTCAACAGGCATGGCCACTTTGGAGAGATCCTTTCCTATGTTATTTCTCAGGATATTCCATAGGCTGATGTTACTTGTATTAGGACATGGAGCTGGTAAACATGTTCTCCGTTTAGAATTGCATCCAATTCCACTTTCAGAAATACAGTCTGAAAAGGAAGTGGCAGAATAAGTCAAATCACTGTTTACTTAGTTTCATCCCTTTGCAACATACATTAAAATGCAACCATCTTTTTTCTGCCAAAACTTACTTCCACCCTCACAATTCATTCATGTATTTCATTTGTGGTTTGAAGATAGCCTGTTATAAAAATGATAAAATTAAGAACAAGATTTTAATTTCTGTATGTTAACTGAGGTAAATGCCAGGTACAAAAGATGCATAAAAAATTACCTTCCTTCCCCTTAAAGGCCATAAGAAAGGCTCAGGCTTTCCATTGAATTTGAAAAAGTAAATATTATAACTATTCTATTTGTAACAGAGATGGATTTCTATCTGTTTAAGGAACATAAAACCTCCCTCCTTGACAGAGTTCCAATTAAGTTGACACTTCTCAGAAGACAAGGCGTAACTTACAGATCCAAGCATAATAACAACTCC
Organism: Ibycter americanus; assembly: GCA_035590275.1. Taxonomy (NCBI): domain Eukaryota; kingdom Metazoa; phylum Chordata; class Aves; order Falconiformes; family Falconidae; genus Ibycter; species Ibycter americanus. Next base: position 110,819,803 of record JAVJGI010000050.1, on the reverse strand, counting down.
TACCTACCTTTTCCTACTTTTTTGAATACTCCTATCAGGTAAATTTACTGCACCACAGATTTATACGCAGACTTTTCCACAGTGTTTATCATGTAAAAGATTTTAGTGATGTTAGGTTTTAGATATGCCCATAATTTGGTGGAGAAATGGCCTGCTTTAAAGGTGGAAAGCTGAAGTAACTGTGGAGCTATGTGTTTGCTGAAGATAAAAAACCAAAGGACTCATGTCAAGAGTCCTTGACATGAATATCTGAGGTCTGTGTTCCTATGTCAAAGCAATTGGAACAGGATAAATAGTTCTAAGTGTGCCATGAAATGATTTGTGGCAGGGTCAAAACAGAGCTACAAGCTTCTGCAACAGGCACTAGTCTGAAGTGATTACATTGCTTAGCGGTACAACAATCTCGTTTCAGAGAGGAATACGGTTGCCACTACAAGAACATATTTTATCTTTACAAGCTCTTAGAAACACCTAGGAAGCTTCTGCCCTAGAATCAGTCACCATTTGGAGACATTCAGGTATAGCCCCAGTCTGTTAACCCCTGTCCTCATCTAGCTTTCCTCACACAACTTTGTCTTGGAGGAATTAAAACAGCACTGGGCAGCACATTTTTTCTGTGCTGCACATACCCAAAGAATCACTGCCCTTACAGGCATCATTTCAACCAGTATTGCCTCTGCTGGTTCATTGACATAAGCATGATACCAGCAATGCTTCCAGCAGCGACAAAGTACAGATAATCACAAGGGCAAATTTCTCCTTCACTGTCATGTATGCTAGCCGATGCCTCAGATGGAGGCTTTCAAGTGTAATCAGCAGCCTCAAAGTTTTAAGGAAGAATTTTCCATCTTTTCTACCACTTATAAACTAGAGTTCCTAACATTTCATATGACCAAGTTACTGTAACAAGGACAGGGGAACTATTTGCAGTCTACTGCCTATCTCTTTCTTTTTGCATAAAAATGGTAAGGGCACTATGAATCAAAAAATCTACGTGAAACAATTATACTGTTAACAGTTAGGAGGTTGACCTCTATACTTTCCTCTTGAAATAATTTATTTAATATCAGAAGAGGCCAAAAAGATACTTCCTTTGATACCTCAGGAATGAGGGGATGTCTGTAGAGGAAGGAGGTAAATGCTAAAAATTTATCCTTGTTCAAAAGAGCTCTCTGACATGGAATTTGGCTATGTCCTTTGACAGCTTCTAATTAAAAGCAGAGTAATAACTGACTGAACTACACATTCTGGACCAGCCCATTAATCAGGTTAAACTGGTGATAAAACAGTAGAGAGCAACTAAGATATTCAGAAACCAAATTTTCTATACAGTGAAGTTTGCCCACCCCACTATGAGAAAAGTCCATGCAGTTCTGGTTTAAAAAAGCTGCAACCAATGGCCAGCAACAATACTGGAGGAGATTAAGACATCTGACCTCCAGCTAGACTCAGTGACTTTTAAGGCCAGACTGGACCATTATCTGGTCTGACCTTCTGCATTACAGTGGCCAGAGGATTTTATCACAATCCCACAATTTATGGTTCAGCTAAAGCCCTGCAGGAAAAAAAAAAAAAAGAATCCAGTTTGCTATTAATGGGAGTGGCAGGCTGCCCAAAGCACAGAAATAGCAGGTACCAGGAGGATGTGGTGGTGCTGCTAATACGGAAGAGCTTCAGTGACAGTCTTTGTTATGAGAAGATGAACAGTATACCAGTACAGTTTTCTAAGGTCCAGATCATGAGATAAATCAATCTGTATTCTTTCCTGTCTTTAAAAAAAAAAAATCTTAATTTTTAAAGTTACACAATACAACAGATCTCTAGGCATATCAAACTACCCAAATTCACAGGGATCCACTGGTCCTTGGAGATGATCAGGAAACTGCTGCTGGTAAGAAATGGTTCAGCATTTATGAAGATAAAAATATATTGATAGAGTGAGAAGACCATTGTGGTTAGCTGAAAGGAGTTGAAGGCACAAAGCCAATTAGTTTGTTATGACCAATTCTCCCTCTTTTTTTGATTCTGTCTCTAATTAGCAAGACAGTTAAATAAGCGTATGTACTAACAAGACTATCATGATTAAAACATGCAAAAAAGAAATCTTTATGGTCATACACCAGGCCTGCCAGTGTGTAATTATTCTCATGTTCCTTTAAACACAGTTCTGCTAAGAACAACAGAACTCTGAATGTGGTTGTTAAACTGCAGACTAAAATAACCAGAGTGACAAGAAGAAAATTACTTTTTGACAAAAAGAAAGCAGCTAGGCCTTGCTACTTTGAAAAATCCTGTGGCCATGAAAGTAATTGGAAAGGAGTGGGAGTTGCACCAAGGAAGCCAAGAAAATAGGAGTTTCTCTGCTGATACAGAACCACCATCCTGTTTAAACAACAGTACCCGGGCCCTGTTAAGCAGATTAGCCAGAATGTCCTGTTCAAAACCAATCTGAGGCTGTAAGAGAAAAACCACAGGCTGTTTACATCTCAAAACCTGTAATATCAAATTATTTCTAGTAAGAGAAGAAAAAAATATCCCAAACAAAAAGAAACAAAGAAAATTCTCAAAACATGTTATAATAAATCACTGAACTTACCTAAAGTTTGTCTTTCATTCTCCATGTCATTGCTTAGGTTATCTTCTGAGACATTATCACTGATATCGCTTACATATGAGTCGTCATCTGATACCTGAGTGTGGGTTAGGGAAATAAGTAAGATACATCAGTCATTAAAATAACCCCATATGCACATGAAAATTGTGACTTTCCACTGCAATTATTGTTTTAATAGATTTGAACTGGTTAAGCTGTGTTTCAGTATTACAGGAAAGTCCTAAGAAGTCCTAAGACACAACTGAGCTTGGGAGAGATCACCATCACTGAAAATTCAACTATTATTTTAGTGGAGACATGTTTCATCTTCTTGGCCCCACAGCTAAGAAGGCTTTCCTCATATCAAAACCCAAGGTGTTTTTATAGAGTTTGAGAGAGGTGAGAAAAATGAGCTAAAACGTTTCAATATGCATGACATCAGCCCCAAGGTACCTACAGGTACCACAAGGACAGGTATGAGTATATATTTCTATGATACAATTTCTTCAGCATCTGTATAATAACTCAAGGCAGACAGTACAATACATGCAGTATCTGCATACTAGCTATCTAATTGCCATTTGCCTCAATGTGCACATAAGACTTCTCCATAATAATTGTTATTTTACTGTAAAGAGACAATGACAACAAATAAATATATGCAGCACATTAATTTCTAAATGTTTTGAAGATTTTAATTTTCTGGCAGTCATCTGATGTGCAGTTAGTGCTCAGAAAGACTGCACATCAAGTAGCAGATAAGAAACTATATCAGAATGATGTCAATCTTAATGCTCAGACCTCATTTTCTGAAGAACTAGCAGACAGTAGGACTTCCTGTGCATCAAAAAATTCTGTGAGAGAGTCAGCTATAGACAGTCTGCTTTCATTTGAGACCTGGTGCACCAGACCTCTGCTTTCTTCTCTTGAATTTTCCTGTTTAAAAGAAATAAAAAGTTTTGAGAGGAGGAGTACCGCACATAGTATTCAGGCCTGCTATTCCACAGTCACATAAGGTAAAGAGCTGTAAAACACTGGGAGAAGATTGCACATGCTTTTCTCAAATTTAATGAAAGGTAGCATGTGTTTCAAGGAGGGATTTAAAACCAAAGTAAAACAGACCAAAGAGAAGAAGAAAAAAAGAAGGGGGGTGGAAGGCAATGCAGATTCAGTAAATCAGTTATGGCACTGCATGTACTTTTTCCTGAGGAAAAAAAATATGTAAAAATGCTTTGATATTTGAGTGATTTAGCCAGATATACACCAGTATATCATTAAAAAGTCCCAAAAGAACAAAACTTCCATCTCTTTATATTATATCCTAGATTTACATTCCCTTCTGATCTTAACAAATGAATTAGTCTTTTCCTCCCAAGCCTGGCTGAATGCAAAGCCTGTGGTGCAGTGGCGTACAAAATTCAGAGGGGCAAAGTTGCTTTCTATATAATAGCAATGCTTTCCTAGCTCTCTTTCTTCACTAGATAATTTTCTATGCTGTGCTTTGGAAAGCTTTCCTTCATATCTACACCTAAGATAGCTCCGTGTTAACCAAACCCAACATATTAACAAAACCATGTAAGGGTCATTGCTTTTGCTGCTGCAGGCACGTTTGTCACAGAGATCTCGGCAACTCCTCCCACGGAAGCTGTACAGAGCACTGGCATAAGCAGAGTTCCAAAAGGTGGCCTAGCAAAAGTGGAGTGACCAGCAAGACTTGGTTCATTCTGTGGGTGCAGTAAAAAACTTGAGGAACATTGTGCACTATTGTTTTCCCTGATAACTCTTTTCCACCAACACTGGTGGAAAAGGGCTAGCTGGCCCAAGGGAGTGTATTAACTGCTCTCAAGCTTTTCTGCATGAGATGTTTTACTAACCTGTAACCATGACTGCCCTATCATATTTTTGCAGAAATTGTAGTGTTTTACTTTCAGAACAACACAACGAACAATCTGACAAGTCTATAATCAAACTGACAAATCTTCTTGCAAAATTTTTCTGCTGGTAGATTTTACTATAGTATGGAATATTATTCAGTATGTGCTGATAACAGTGACATGGTAACAATGCAAACTTATCACACGAAAGACTTTTTTTTTTTTTTTTTTTTTAAATAAAATACTTCTGATATAGCAGCAGGAAAAGAGGAAACCTCAACATTGTCTCTTCTGTGGGAAGGCAGTTACACTAGTCTACAAGTACAAAAACAATATCTTACACACGTGAGCATTGCTGCTGGGATTGTTTCCAATACTATTTTGAATCTGAGAAGGAAAGTGAGTAGGAAAGGCTCATAAAAGAACAGCAGATTTTTATATCTATCAGATGAGACTTTCAGGTTGTCTTCTTTCATGTTCCCACTCTGGCACGATAAACTACAACATAAACTGCTCAATAGACAAACTAAACTTTTACCTTATGCACAGGCTTGAGATACTAGTTTATACTGCTTCAGTTTTCAGGTCTATCATAGCACCTGATGTATCATTTAGAGCCAAGTTTTGTGCAGTGGCCCTGTCTTCCTCACAGCAGCATTACTGTATCACAGTTCTCAGACAAATCTAAAATGAAACTTCTCCATTATAAGTGATTGCATCCTTAAGTTCCATCCCAAACCATGCCAGAGGGAATTTGTGAAAGGATCTTTTGAAAGCTATTTTGGGAGGGGTGGGGGCGGGGGGGTGTATAGTGGATAGAACAAGTTTCAGAAATAATCCATTGTCATTGCAAGGACCTCCACTAAATAAGAAAATAAAGAACTCCTGAAGTTAAAAACCAATGCATTAATGCTTGTCTGGATAGCAGGTTAAGTGCTGTTCACATTCTCATGGGATTAAAAGCAAAAGGCATTAGAATGATTAACTACCTTAAAGAAGAAGAAAAAGGAAAAAAAAAAAGAACAGCTAAATATGACCAAAACACAGCTCTACTGAAACAGATGGAATGACTAAACTGTCTTTAAAAATAAAAGGAAATAATAAGTTATATATAACTCAGTATTACATCCACTCAGGTTTTAATGAAAGATTTATACTACAAGCACAGCAGAAGCTTCTGTATGAGTTAACATTTAGGAAAATCCATCAGAAATAACACAGTTCTTGCTTCCCTCACTACCACCATTAACACCTAGATCCTATGACCTATAAATACACGATATTCTGCATTCTGCTGCATTCTGCAGCAAGCCAAAAAATTGTCTGAACATCAGTACATCTCAAACTGGCTAACTGGATATGTAGAAGACTCCCTGGCTTCACACAAACCAAAATAAATGGCTGGAAGGGCTCTGGTACATCTCATTTCTTTGATCCTTTCATGGAAATGTCTGATAGTTGTTCTAAACCTCACGTGATCCACACTGGTACCCAGTGTTCTGGGCTAACAATATTTAGACAGGCAACAGAAAGAGCTACAGAACTTGAAAGTTAACAAGGGAATAAGGGGGAGAGAAACAGTAGCATGAGGGTAACAACGCAGCAGCTCAGTTCATGCTGAATAGGAAGCAGACAGGAGGCAAGAGAACACAAGCAACCAGTAGCAAAAAGCAATGGAAGCGTGCTCAGGAAAACTGCTCACAAGAGAAGTCTTTGAAATCAAATACTGCGCAATGCATCACCAGAAATGACTCATAGCCATGAAAGTGGACTCATTTTACTAACACCATACACCATACAGAAGACACGAAGAACAGGACAAAACGCAGCTATGCAGCACTGTCTAGAAGTAGGGGCTTGAGGAACACACATCACCGAAAGAGGAAATCCATACCCACCTTCACCAAATCTGGACTTGATTTTGCATTAGATGCTGAATCAAGGATCATAGATTCGGCATGTATTCTGCGTAACCGGTCTTTAAGATCTGTGTTTTGTGCTATTGCCTGGAACATTTAACAAAAATATTGGGGATATAAAGTTCTCTCAACTAACTTGAACATGGCTTTATTGTGTAAAAAGGGGCAAAGAGTATTATTTGAAGTGCAGTATAAAACACCACCACCACATGAGTTTTCACTGGTTCAGCAAATCATTTATTTACAAATGCTCCAGACCTTGTTCCTTATCTCTCAAATTAAAACTATTTTCGTTCAGTGTGAAGGAAAAGACATATAAATGGAGAAAAAAAGCCAAAGGTGGCAGGGATATTTCAAGTTACTGGGTTTTGCAAGCTAATTTAATGTTATAAATTAATTTTGTGCATCTTTTTTCTTTTCAAGCTCCCTTCCTTCACCCCTATCTCCAACCTAGCCTCTCTCAACATTACTTCTTACTCTTGCCACATCCAAAAACATTTGAATTTCCCATCAGCCTGGTATACTGACAGTTCCCTTTGTCTTCCACTGACAGAGAAATAAGACTTAAATTCAGGCAGGTACCTGTGTCCTATCAGTTTATAATGGCAATAATCAGAATAAAAAGCCTCTACTGCAAGCTCATGTTTGTTACACATTATTTACTCATGCTGGGTGCATCTGATGGACAGATGTCAGTTAGAGTAGACTTGTAGGAAGAGAATGCAACCCTGCTTGCAATGAAAATATCCCTGAAAGAAAAGATTGGGTTACTAATTTTGGAACAATACTGAAGACTTACTGACCATTTTAGTGATCTGTATCAATACTAGGATGTGGAGAACCCTGCTGTTTACATATCCGCTTTGTCCCACAAATGCTTCCAATTTCAACAGTAATTTTTTGGGGAAATAGTCTTGAGGGCAGGAAAGACAGTAAGCTTGAAGTGATGATGGAGGGGAGAAAGTAATTTCTGGCTTTACATATGTGTGGTCTGAATTCGCCATACAGGCATATACCACTTCTGTGTCAAGTGTTCAAGTGGACAGCATTACGTTATATCCACAACATCACATAAGTGCAAAAAAGAATTTACACAGCTTTCCTGTAACAGCATCTTCCAATTTGCAGTTTGCTACAAAGTGTTTTCTTCTTTCTATTGTCTTCTTCCTCCGCCAAAATAAAAATATTGTACTTTTCCCCATTCTGTATGTGCTTTTCTTAGACTGTGTGTAGGTCAAGGGTACTTTCTTAGTGAGGGAGAAGCAGAGGCAGAGATGCTAATTTTGTGGTGTTTTATCTGCTTTAAATCTATTCACTTTTCTTCCCCTGCCAGGTTTATGAGAGCAAAACAGACTTATGTTTGATAGCTTTCAACCCGTAAGTCTGATTTTTTTGTTCCTCACGTACAGAAAACAACTGAAATGAACAACAACAAACACTATGTCAAAGTCATCAACACAGGACTCTCTTGCAAGGAAGTCTTAGAAATACGTCAAGTTTATCCTATCTGTGCTTCCATACGTCTTCAAAGGAAGCTTATTCCTTTCTCCTACAAGATCTCTGCTGTATAGGGTGAGAAAATTTCTGTTGGCATCATGGCTTTACAGATCTGCAGGCTAAGAATAGCTCTCACAGATGTAAACCTCTGCTGAAACTGCCAAGGGTCACAGATGACTTCTGGATGGGCTACAAAAGGCTTATTAAGTATCAGGTAATACCTAAAAGAATGACTTCTAAAAGACATTTAAAGGATGAAGACAGAAAACAGAATTTTGTTGCTCAGAAAAGAAATATTTATGCTAAGCTGTATTCACTGAGTTCAGGTATCGTAAAACAGATTTTTTGATATAAAATGGTAGGCATATAACACTGGAAAAATAAAAGTCACCTATTCAAATATCAGAACTGGAACATCTGAAAGCCAAAAACAAAGAAGTGCAACTGAGTATAGTTATTATGCAACAGGTTTCAGCTTTCTTTAAATAATATGAAGACATCACGGCCTCTAAAGGTCTAGGCAGAGAAGCATGTTATACACTTACAAAACTATCACCATATGCACCTTTTGTAAAGCAAAGGGAAGTTATCATACTGAAATAATTCTAAGATTATCTATATCACATCCAATGCCAGAGAGTCTCCACTGCTTTTGATTAGGAATTTGCAACAAACACTGAAATTTTAAGACTATGATAATGATGGCACTCATTGCTATGAAATCAGATCACTGTTTGCTTGACGTGTTCAAACACCACCAATTTGAAAGTTCTGGTCTCAACCAATTACAAAAAGCACACCAACCAAAAAACCCCACCTTTGTAAAGAGCACAATCTTTTGTCATTTAGAACTCTGCCCTAACAGCTCCATTGCTGCTTTTAGATGACTAGGAGATAATTAAGGTTGGAAGTCAATATAAACAAGTTGTACTTTAATTTGTTTTGCAGTGTTTTGGTGCAGCGTGGTGAAGCTGTAGTGCCTTAGAAGGGACAGCTAAGTGCTTTCAGTCACTCTCACCTTCATTTTATGCCAAGTCACACAGTGAATACTTGAGTGCTGTTTAGGAAAAGAAAAGGAAAAGGAAACGCGCAACCTACCAGAACTGAGGGATTAAACAGTAACGGAAAGTAGACTCATTGTCACAGAGCAGCCCTCCGATTCTTAGCATCAAATGATTCAGATTATACTACATATCTAAATCAATCTATTAGGCTTCAGTGATTTCACAATACCTTTAACATTTAGTAAAATGTCTTTGAAAAACAGCATACATAATAACTTACTATGATTCAATACTGCAAATTCTAGCACAAAACAGACACTAAATACACAGAAATTAACTACTATAAAATTTAGAAGTAGTATCTGATGACAGTGAAGCTTGCTGAACTTCAGCGTGTCACTTACGGATGTTAAGGCATTCTTCAAGCCAACTATTTGTGCAGATGGAGATGAGGATGCATCGTGCTCCAGCATCTGCTTCAGCTTTTCTCTCTCTGTAGATATGGTGCTGAAAGCTGACCTCAAGGTGAAGTAAACTAGAACCATTTCATAAAAAGTGAGTTAAAAACAGCTACCAATTGTATAGATACCAATTACGTAAAACTTCAATGAAACACCATTTATGGTGACAGAAACAAGAATTTAGGTTAAGAGATCCAGGGTGGGTTACTAAAAACAAGTAGTATTAATCAAGGTTATAGGGTAGATTTTTTAGTAGGAGGAATGTTTATGGTGAATGCTACTGTGTTGACTATATTAGCCACAGTCAAAATTACTCTGATTATTTGTGACAGATGGCAACAAAGCTAACTAACCACATCTGCTCTTCACTTGCTTTTGTTCCCCAATTAGCTTGAATCTTCAGATGGTCATGACTCTATTCCACATTCCTTTAAGAATTCCAGTGGGGGAGGAAAAGACAGGGAAGAAAAAAATGAAATAGAAAAAAAAAATATCAAAGAAGCAGCTATAACACATACTGTGCCACAGCTATAGGGTTAGTAGTTTCCCCACAAGCAAGTCAACTGTGTTGTTGAGTTTTGTTATGTCTTTTTGGGATAAAGAAATTTCAGCTTGTTAGATGATTTAGTGACTCAAAGGGCCAGATCTTGAATGCTGTGCAAGTTACAATGCTACTTCTACTCCTTTCAGAGCCAGTATCACCAGCCTGAAACATTTAAATCAGACAGCAGATTATGTGATTTTAAAATCACTAGATTTTTAAAGGGGCAATGCACTTT